>PVLD010002040.1:0-178710 GCA_004027595.1 Dinomys branickii
AGTTTGTCCCAGTAGCGCGTTCTCTGTTGGGTTCAGGAGCTGAAGCCGTTCTTCCCTCCGCACTCGCTCTCTCGGCTGGTCGTCTTCTTCCCGGAAGTCCTCATTTCTGTCTTCATATTGCTATATTTCATTGTTTGGGTGGTAATCCTCTGGGAGGTTCTCTCTCTGCTGCCTACCCGGTCGCCATCTTCCCGGAAGTGGGTTAATAGTATTTATACATTAATATAATGCTCTTCTTTTCCTGTAAAGCTCTTTTAGCTCCTAGGTAAATGGCGTGTAAAATCCAGCTACCTTAATCTTTTATTCCCCCAAAATGCTTGGACCTTGTTTCCACTTCTTTTTCAGCTTTTTATTTCAGTGTTATTTTTCAAATTGTGTACAAACAAACCATGTAATTCATGCTGTTCTTCACTCTAGGAGTACCTCATGTAATTCTAATCCACTGGAAAATGCCCAAATCCACCTATAAAATTTCTACTTATTTTCGAAGTCCAATTTCAAGGTAAAATGTCATCATTTCCAGCAAGTTTCTTTTGGTTCAATGAATGGAAAATAATTTATGTCACTGTGCTATACAGTAGGGCTTTTAACCAACATTAACATACCTCTTGCCCTATATCTGGAATTATAGTTAGGTTTTTATGTGCCTTATTTCTTCTATATGTGAGCTGTACTGGAACTGGGACTATATATTCTTCATGTTAGAATTTACTAAATTGCCAAATAAAAAGATGTGATGCAAAGAGTATTTGAAAAAAATATATTGTTTTAGCCAAGTATGGTCCATGCTGCAGCCCTAGCACTCTAGGAGGCTGAAGCAGGACGATCAGAAGTTTAAGCCCCATCTGGGCCATTTAGAGAGATTGTCTCGAGAGAAGAGAGAGAGAGAGAAGGAGGGAGGGAGGAGGGAGAGAAGAGGGCGAACAGGAAGAAGGGGATGAAGGGGGGGTGGCAGGAAGAAGAGTCAAAAAGAAGAGAAAGTAAAACTAAGAAGAGACAAGAAGATAAAAGGCCGGTGCAGCTCCATGCCACGTCAAGAGCCCGATCCAGTCCCAGGACTCCCAAACTTAACAAGAAATTGTTTTGAATTGAGTTCACATTTCCCAATACAGATTTCCAAAAACATTTTAAGAAGAGTATTATGTATTGTTCATTAAATAAAAAGGTTTACAAAAATATGTAACTCATGGACATCTTTTAAAAAATGACATAAACTTAAATAATGCCAGTTTTTTAGGACAGAAAGAGAAATAAAATGGCAACGCTCTTAAATTTTGATTTTATTCTCAATTTAGATGTGTATTACATAATGAGAAACAAAAAAATCAACAAATATATCACTTTTATTTCCATTACCAAATATAACTCCTGTGCTCATCAAGATCTGTTTTCAACAATTCAAAGGGGAAAAGGTTTTATATTTTATAGTTTGTGTTCTACCAATAGCAGTTTGTCATTCTCTTATTTCTACACCAATAAATGTGCTCCTAAGCCATCAGTTTGGTAGATTACTGACATTTCTTTTTTCTCTATATCATCCCCTTACTTGAATATTTCAAGTACCATAGTTTTTCACTGCATCTATATCATGTTCATTTTATCCTTGTGATTTAATCTGTGTGGCCATTTTCCTTCTTGTAATAATTCCTAAAGTTGACATTTTTCTGGGTAGAATACATGGGTGTTATTGGGGTCACTGATAGAAATTTTATGCTCTCTCACCTCAGTAATACCTCATGAAATACGTACATCTTTATCTCGTGGACCTCGAAATAATTTGGAAAATTAAACAACTGTGTCCCTTTGGAATGAGTCAAATAAAAAGTGTGTTGCTCAACATTACTGCCACAATTAGATTTCATATGAATATTTAAAGGATCTGAGTAATAATTCATGTGATAAATCCAAAAGCAACCATTTCAATAGAAGCAAAACTGCCAGGTCAAATCACTTCAGGATACTCATATATATTTTCTTGTCTTGAGGTAACGTGAGCCAATACTCAGAGTTACAGTTTCACCCATAATTGACTTAAAGAAATCAGACGGGTAGGAAGAAAAGAGCTTCTTTTCATAACACAAACACAGAATTAAACTGTCAAGATTTGAAATGTGCAATATACTACATGTAAAGAAAGATTTTTTAATTCAACTAATTTTCTTTGAATATGATAAGAAATGAATGTATTGGCCAGAAAACTGTGACAATTAATTGCACAACGGCTGAATTTTAATGAAAGGCTCTAAGGGAAAAAAGTGATGAAATAAATGTGCTGCTCGCTTTAAAATCATTTATAGTTGAATAATTTATGTTATCTTTAATTCATCCATGTAAATTATCCAGGTTGAACACAATATGAATAGAAAAGATTTAAAATTGTCAGATCTTTTTCCTTAAAATGTTTGCCAGTAAACATTTTCTGCCTTTTGTTAGTATTTTAGCAGTTTTCTACATTGCAATACGAGTTAGAAGATTAAGCTGATATCCACAGTGTAATTAGTTGGCAGGGCTATAAATATATGACCTATATATTTAGGCATTAAATAAAAGTACTGTAGAGCAATGTGACAACCTACTTGGAACTTACTCGGATTCCCCCAAAATTTGACCCACCTTATTCTCCCCATTTCTGTGTCTGACAGTATTCTTCAGTTCGTGGACAAAATAGTGGAGTCAGCCTTAAGCTTAGTGTCTCACATCTACCAACAAATCCTGTCATAATTTGCCTGTAAAAATTTGCCTATAGAATATAGCCAGTGTCCATCTCAAAACACCAGCCGTGCTCTCTCTTCCTCCTCCTCTGCCGCCTCCTCCTCCTCCTCTCCCTCCTCCTCCTCCTCACTTGACCTTCTCTCTCTCTCTCCGCATCTCCTTTCTCTCTCCTGGACTATAACATAGTTTCTTAACACCTTCCCATGCCTTGATGGTTGCTTTTTGACATCTGCTTCAACTACAGTAACCAGAAAGCTCCTTCGGGAATAAGAGTTAGAATCCGTCAGTCCATACTGCCATGCTTTCCGTCTCACTTCGGACAGCCGACGGTCTCACCTCAGCCTCGCAGCCCTGTGACAGTCCGGGTTCCTGTTACTTCTCTCATTTTATCTCCTACTTTTCCCCCTCTGCTCTCTCTTCGGACACATCAAACATGTCCTCACCTCAGGGCTCAGCAGCTCCGCGTGTGAAATCATGGCGCAGTTTCTCATATCCCTTTTTCGTCTGCTGGTGACGCCAGCATCGCTTTGATTCTCACTCGAAGAGCCCTGAAATCCAAATCCAGCTGCTAACCCACTGCCTGCCCAGTTGAGTACATGCAGTACCTGATTACTTACATAGCACCCCATTAGATATTTTACCCGCAGTGTTGAAAATAAGACTACCTGCTTATAACCTTTCCTACCATGAAAAATAAGGTGTGGGTCAGACCTAGGGTTTGTTAATAAATCTTTCACCAAAAAAAACAAAACTAGACAAAATAGAAAACTGAGAGTCAAGTCTTCCTATGACTAGAAGGTTACTACAGTTCTAGAATGGAAGCAGACAAGGACAGATAAATGAGAGCAGGCATCTGAAGGTGCATCCAAATGTGAGAATCCACGGCCAGACTGAGATCCAAGCTGAAGCCGGACAAGAGTCAGGAGGAAGTCTAATGCCGGTGTTACTGGTGAAGGTGCTGCTCAGTGGCCAGTGGATGCTACTCCTAAGGGAATGAACATAGGAGTAGTTATACATACTTTGAGATACTGACATTCAAAAAGAGAAACAAATATCTTCTTTACCGGCTGTGGGATGGGATACCTCCGAGGAAAGAGTTTTAGGAAAAGAAAGTGAATTGAGACAGACAACATTCAATGAGAAATTGAGTGTCAGGACAATAAACATGGCTCATAGTGGCGTGGAGGTCCATTTCCAACTGGCTGTTCAGCCAGCCCCAAGCTGTGAGACGTGAGTGAGAAGTCACTGCTGCCATTGTTAAAGCTCAGAACACAAACCTAGGATTTAGGGAAACTCTCAACGCATTTCCCCCAGCCCAGGATTCCACCACACATTGCACGTAGAGAAAAATGAGCAGTGTTTGTAATAAACTAGAGGTTGCAGTTTCCAACAACATGACTAATGAAGGCCTTATGGCAAAGGTAACATTGAAATACAGCAACACTACAAGGAGGTGAGGGGGACAGAGGGAACCATGGAGTATCTGGGATCAGGACAGTCAGAGCATTGTGACAGAAGGCAAAGACTTGTTGGAGGAAGTATGAAGAGGTACAGGGTAAAGAGGAAGGACATAACTGGAAATGGGCTGGGAGGGGGGCACATCCTTGGGGCCGTATAAACCACGTGAGAAGGCCGTTGTGGTTCTGAGGGAGATGGAACGCCAGGAGGTGGCTTTTAATAGAAGCATACGGGCCGTGTGTATTAAGCCCGTGAGCGCGCCTTCACTCTGGACCAACTGCGGCACATGGCTAGCTCGAAGCTATGAGAGCAGCAACAGAAGGCTTTGCTGTAGTTTCTTTTTTTATGTTGTGCATGATAGTACACACTCAGGATATGGCCTTCTGTGATTTGTGCTTCTGCATTTTATACACCTTGCCCATGCACATTGCTTAATGTGTCCAATCCTTCTAAATTTGTATGCCAGTTGTCATGATACTAAGTTATCTCATAATTGTTGAACTTCTACATGTGCCGGGCACTGTCATATGTTCTGTGTGGGATCCTTGTTTCCTCCCTCAACAGTGCAAGGGGGTGATCATCAGTCATTCTGCAGGAGGGCAGAGCTCACTTACAGAGCATACGCCTTAGTGAGGGCTGACTTGATGCTCTTCTGTGGACCTCAGATCCCTGTTTAGATACTATTTTAGGTTGGCTAAGAGAAAAGCACATGCTATAAGTTGGACCAGATTTCTCAGGGAGAAGAGAGTCCCCAGGCTGCCTCCTCGGACTCTGTTGCAGCCTGGTGTGCGAGTGGGCAGTGCAGTCCTGTGACTCCACACCTGTGCAAACGTCGGCCCCCTGTGCCAGCACACCCATTCAGCAGCCCACTGGAACCTCTGGCACCTTTGTGAAATTTAGTTCTGTGCAAAGTATGTACTTTAAAAGCTGACAAATACATGGTAAACTCCAGAAAAAAGTAATACTATGGTTTTCTGCCCAGTAAAACTTTATAATCTTCGTTTCTCATTTTTTTTAAGCCCTCTTGGCTACATAGTGTTTCTTGTTCTCTTTAAATGCCTTCAGTTTGGTGATACGATAGCACACAGCTGTACAGTGAATATGGGCGGTGTTCCTGTTGTTACCCTTTCCAGAGTCTGCGGTGGCATCTTTCAGCTCCGAGGATGGTATCTAATTAAACCTATGTAGTTCTGCTGTTGTTTCACAAGCTGAGCTACTGGAGCACAGGAAACCAAATCCTGTGGAATTGCTGAGCCTTTTCCTTTAAGACCTATTTAAAATTCTGTGAAATGTGACTGGTACCAAAGCTGTCCTCCATGGTATACGAAGTGCCATTACTCTTTGTATGGTCTGCAGTGAGTGAAGGGTGGAGACAGCCTGTGTAAAATCACTTCTATCCACAGATAACTAAGAATTTGCATGTGGACACAAAGGCATAGTACAGGTTCATGCAAATAAGTTGCAAATTCATGAGAAAGCCATATAAAGAAACATTGTGATAATGTTAATTTCTAAATATTCAATAGTCCACTCACCTTGAATTCTAATGCAAAATCTCCCTTCTGTGCTTCACTGAGCTCTTACGAATTTCCAAAGTACTTGATTTAAAGAAGACTGTGAATGTGAAGACAGAAACCCAGACTATTTTGCATATATGAGCAAAACCTGTCACCACCTTGATGTGGAGGGAATCCCGGGGCTCAGTGTACTGCCTGGCTCTACATGCAGGCAGGTAGTGCTTTGCCATGAACAGTGCTAGCACTCCTTATGGCTTAATTAATGTCCAAATTAGCGGTCAAGAGAGGCCATTCCTTACAGAGCATGGAAGTATCCCGCAGTGGGGATTCCTCCACTCCCTGAACAGCCTTTGTCTGGAAAGTGGATGTTCGGCAGCCATAAGGAAGAAGTATCAAAGCACCCTGAGGATGTGTGTTAGCACAACATCAACAGGTGACATAACTGAAGATGGTTAGAAAGGCATCCCGTGTTGGGTCCAGGTCAGACTACCCTAGAAGCCTGGGCACCGGTGAAGCATTTCTGAACAGAAGTTTCCTTCCAGTACCAGTTCTGATGTAACATGCACACAAGATCAGTTTTAAGGCTCCAAGCCCATCGAGGAATTACCTTGAAATGTACACAGTGCACGCTTTTAGTAAAATCACTCCCCGTAGGCACTCAATATGTGTTTGCTTAATTTAATTAAATTTGAACTAAATTGGGTAAAGATGGTTCCTTGGTATAAAATACGAAGAGACTTATTGAATTCCCGACTTAGTTTTACGGCTATTTTAAGGCAATTACTAACTTCGATAATAAAAACGTGGTCAAGATCATAACTCATTATTAGACTGACATTTCTTCTTACTGTGGGCATTTTCAGTAACTTTTCTAGCCATGATATTCAGAGTGGTGCATACATTTGTCATACCCTTGAGTAATGCATACAAAAACAGACTGAAAACCTCAGAGCTGTCCAGGTTTCTGCCATTGATCAATTTGTCAAACTTATGTTGATTCAGAAGCATTATTGACCCAAAACACACTGTCACTACTACACTGAGGGGGAAAAAAGTAATTTAATTGTTATGGTGTGCTCTGATGTTTGCAGAAAGAAAGACCCTCATTTCTTATCCAAGTTTGATTTGTTCTCAGTGATGTGATCTTAGGTGAGCCATTAAACATTTTGAGGACACGGGTTCCTCTCATCATAATATGCCAGTAGGGTTAGGCCTCCTGAAAGAACTTTGGAAAAATCCTACAAGGACCATATATATATGTGTGCTTCTGTTGTACCCGAATCTGTTGGGAGGCAGCATATTCTAAACAGTGTGATGAAGTTTTCCATGGCAAACCAAGAAAGGTGGGTGAGAGAACTTTTTCACTGTAGACAGCCTTTGACAGCCGCCAGTAGTTAATTTTCTATCATTTTACTGAAGCCTCTCTAACCTGGGGAGCTCCATACATGGACCCTCTAGAACTAGAAATAACCAAGACAATTTAAGTTGTGTTCACAGATTATCTGCTCTGTAAGGGGTGCAGTCTAACTAGGTAGTACTCAGGTACTAAGCAAAGAAAAATGCAAAAATGTATTTGTTGGCTATAAACAATGCAACCCTAAGCTCTCAGTGCTTATTTTTAGAGAGTAGAAAAAAAATGCATCATTTTATTTGTGATGGAGATTGAAATAGGCACAACGGGAAGAGAAGGAAGAAAGAAGGGAAATGGGGAAGAAGCTCTTGGATTCTCCCCTAGTCCTCAGTGGCCGTGCCTGGGCTAGCACCTCACTGTCTTCTCCTCTTTGCTGGACACAAGCCAGGTGCTCCTACACCTTATGGGTATTGGCATTGTTGGGAATTTCAAAAACATAATACCTCTGTTAAACAGTATTGCTACTAAATACAGTCTCACACCTGGTTTCTGTAACTGAAATCCTTAGAAAAACTTAAGTCAGTCTTTTGAATAATCCAATTGAATATTTAACCCATGTCTCTTGGTTATCATCTTCTGATGTTTGACACATCTAATGCTGTTGATTAGCTGGCAGAAGACCAGCTTTTAAATATGCCACTGCCCTTCATAGAGTTTACATTTTCCCAAAGAAGAAAAATCTTCAAACCTGCAGCTTTATTGAGCTTCCATTTTAGCTCATCTTGGTTTATTTTCAAATTTTACCTTTATAATTTAGCTGGGAGACAGCAGACAGCTTCCACCTCTTGTTCAGCCACCCCGCTGTAAACTAAACTGCAAGGTGGTGCATGGTGACCCCACCCCTCAAACTGCTGTCTACCCAGCAAACTAGCTACAGAGAAGGCTGGTGCTTCAGATCTCTGAGCGCTGCCCAGTCCCATGGTAGGTAGAGGCTTGCTTTGTTAGATAATGAGGAGAACTTTGGGAACAAATTATTTTCATTCTGAATGACAGACAAATTAATTGCTTTGCAAACATCACTTTTGTATTGACCAGAAATGTCAAAAACTAAACAATACAAATTTTGGAAAAAATCGGTTTTCACAAAGGGAGGTCAGGATGCCACTCCAGGGAGCTGGGTTTAGACTGTCTAGCTTGCATTCCAAGCAAAATACTGGTTTTGTTTTTAAAGAATGTGTAAGCTGTTATTTTAAGTCTGACATTATCATTTCTGAAGCACTTCCTAGCCTAAAGCACCATGAAATTATAACGTAAATTATTACATAGCAAGCATAGAATTATATTGAAATTTATGTATATTTAAGGTGCAAAAGATACCTTTTGTGTTTTATTGAATGTACTTCCCTTTAAAGAGTGACATAGCATATATCTCCAGTTGAGTAATACATACAAGTATCTTTTGTGTCTTATAATTTATTTGAAATGTTTAGGTGAATTATTGTCTAAATGGACAACTGATTACTATCTAGCTAACAATATACTTCTGCTGGAATAGGTGAAACAGGACTATGTTAAAATATATTCTTTCTATATGTTTTATCTAAGTAGATACAATGTGTGAAAGTTTGAAACAAAAAAGTGAAGTTAGACCTAAATCCCCATCGTTCTACTGTGAGATCGTCTTACCTGCAATCCTTTGCAAAACACTGTGGTCAGCGTAGTGCACACCCTTCTATTAAACAAATAAGGGGGCTCCTCACATGGAGACATTCAAAGGTAATTTTTGAGAAATAATCTCAATAAATACCTACAAGTACAGCCAGTGTGATTTCCTCGGGTGGTTTGGAAAGGTGTGGCTGTAGCAGCGGTTCTACCTGTCCAGTGTAATATACACACAAACCTGATAATCCTGTTTTTTATCATATTCTATTTATGTATAAATTCTAGGAAATAATAGTGCAGTAGACAAAGAAATGCATTTGTGTTTGGGAATATTTTTATGAAAATTCAGATTTAATCCTATAGCCAACTTAAAATTTGATTTTCTTCCTAAAAATTTCAAAATATTGGGTTCACTTTTTAAAATAGGTAAAATGAAATTTAGTCTATAGATTTAGATGAATATTAATTTCTAAGCCATGTACTAAAAAATCATTTTAATAGTCCTTAAACCATTAAAAATTAAACTGCCTAATAAATACACTCAAATTTCTGTTGTTTTGTATTAATGCTTCATCTACATTTATGTAGATTAAATTTTTAATTCAGTTGAAGGTGTCATATGTAAAAGCTTCTAACTGTCCTTTGGAATGAAAAAGTTCCTATTAATATTACATTGATTCTATTGTAACATTAATGGATAGCCAAGGCACAGCGTGAGCAGAGAGGAAGCGTCAGGTACCCCTTCCTGCAAAGCTATTGCAAACCTATGCAGATTCGATTGCCCGCCCAAGGTATTCTGTGGACCAGAGACTTTTTCTTTATTATGGAGTCCTCTGCAGTGTACAGGATGATGACAGACAGAAGACTTGGCCACCGCATGCTCCAAGCACCTTCAAAATCAAGCACATGGCCTCTGAATATAATTTAATCTCATATTACAGATTATGTCAGAAACTATCATTCACATGTACTTTACATGCATTGTATTTGCTGTGATTTCTACAGAGACTGACATTAATTATTTCTCATTTATTTTGGTTGAAGTACTGAAAATTTGTATCCTAGGGTACAGAAAAAACTAATAAGGTATAACTAGAAGTCACACATTCTATAAAGCTGATCATTTCTAAATGGCCCATCATGTTATCCACAGCATTAGTTTGAAAAGTTTCTTGGTCTTTGTCCCTAAAGTAAATTAGTGACAACTGCCCTGTGTCATAAGAACTTGTGTTGTTGTTTCTTGTCTGTGTTTTTCCTTTAAATAATTTTTCTATATTAGTGTTTATTGTGTTTCGGAATAACTTGATAATACTTCACTGAGCGCTTTGAAAATAAAATTAGACTATTGTGGCCTTATTTGTGATTTTAATACATATACCCAGAATTCATTTTCAGTATAAAGATGACAGCCTCGCCCCGGTGGACACACCACATTCCAAGGTACTGCATTTCACAGTTCCCTTAAGGTTTCGCTACGGTGGCGTACGCATGAGCTGTGTCCACAGGACAACCTCTAGCTAAAAAAACAATTTCAGTGTCCACCCTTCACTGGGATTAAATTGCACCTCCACTTTTTATAGTGCGAAATTCTTTACTGTCACCAATAAATACAGTACGAAAGAAATTGAATCCTATTTGTGCTTTCAACTGTTACTGAAAAGTGATAGCTGATCTTTGAGGGGTTTGGTTCGTGGGTAAAACAAGTAAGTTCTGAGATTAGTCAGTGTATAAAATCAGGCCTAGTCCTTGCTTGGATTTTAGACATAAAATATTGTCAGACCAGAGATGTAAGCCTCAAATGATGGACCTTTATGGCCTATGTGTCTCCCCTTCCCTGATTTGCCTTGTAAGGGCCTATCTTTCCAGAATCTGAAGGAATAAGTCTAATAGGAATCTGCTGTCCACCAGAGAGCCCAGCTGCCTGTGGGTGACTAGGAAGCCATAGTCCACAATATAGGAGGTTAAGGGAGAGTGAGGAACACCGGCAGATTTGCTCGTGACAGAACAAAGTCAAGAAAGGAGAGATAAGGAAGGTGACTGGCAAGGTGAGCGGCCCTGGGAACGGAAAACGATGTATCCGAGGAGGATCCCACCCTGACGTCTAAATCCGTCTTCTGTGATCAGACGCTGTACTTGCATAAATGTAAAAGCTGTCTTGCTCCAGTAGGTTTACTAAATGAGCTTCTTGGCTGGGCAGAGTATCATAGACTCAGTTCTGATGTAAACATCAACAGTTCATCAGGTAAACCTCCGTTCATTTACTCACCTTGTTAGAGGGAGTCACAATGTTTGTCAATTCATGGGGTTCCAGGAGGAAATATATCCATTTCTGTTACTAGTGAGTTGCTTTAATACACAGTTTTCAGAAATTCATCGTTTAAGCCAAAAATATACTAATAATAACAGTGAATACAGAACTTAATTATTGGCAGCTTAATTTCACGGACTCCAATGTATGCATTACCCAATGCCAACTGATGTCAACACAAATTATGAGCATGCAAGAAAAACTAATTGTTCCACATGACTTAGCAGTTATTATTGATTACCATGCCCTTTGCAAATCAAGACAGAAATAGAAAGTATAATAATTCTTAAGGGTAAATTTCACAGCTACTACAGTGGAGAGAGAATGTTCCCAAACGCTTTCTTATCACATATTAAAATCATAAGCTATATTTAAAGTGCTACAGTTGAATACAGATAAAATCTAACTGCGTTTTCAAGGCAGATCGCTAATCAGATATATACAGGCTGAAGAAGAGAATTCTCTTTCCATTTTAATAATTTCTTTCTCCAGAACATCATCCCCTTTTGCTACAAATAGCTGAAAGCTGAAGTGAAAACTGAGATTGTCACATTGAACACACATACATGTGTACACATGTATGTTCCTAAGGGTGTTTTGCCCCGACCATGTGGAATAAGTTTATTTTAAGTGTATTTCAAATGCCATTTGAAATGGCTTTGGATCAATCTCTTTGTAACTTAGCTGTGTGTTATATTAAATGGAACACATCTAATTTCCAAGAACAAAAGCACACAAGGAGACATGAAAAGCAATACAGCCAAAGTTAGCAATCATGAAACTTTTATCTGGGGCTTGAGTCCAAGTTGCAACTGCCTCTTTCACTCTGAGCACATGACCCCCTGAACTTCAGCCAGATTACACTCTCTCAGATTTCTTCCTTTTCAAGTGTTTATGTCAGTGAAGTAGATATGCACCATTAGAGTCAAATTACTGAAAAGAGCTGGAAATGTAGTTCAGAGCAAAGGCCCTGGGTTCAGTCCCTGGACTGGCAATCACCCAATCAATCAATCAGTGTACATTCAAAATTAACCACTTGAAATATAAAATTTCAAGACACTTAAATGGTAATATAGTGCATTACTTTCACTTACTGCTAATAAGATGAATCTAAGATTCTCTTAGATTTGGAAATATAAAATAAAATCCTAGTCCAAGGTAAATAAGATGGAAACTTGTATAAAACCAGCCCAAGAGTTCATGAAAACCCAGGAGTTTCTTCTCTCTTTCCTGCCTGTCCCTCTCAGACCTTCCCTCTTTCCTCTCCATTCTTTTCCTTTTATTTTCTGTGTATTTTTTCTAGCTTCAGGGTTTTGAGGGTTTAACTGAAATTGCAATTGTCTTTTACCTTGACCTTCAACTCTGAAAGTGACAAATAGGATCTACTTGGCTGGTTCTGCCCATCTTCAAATGACACCATGCACTAGGAAGGCTTCTAGTGTGGATCCCATCCAACCAGTGTGACAGGAGGATATGGTTATGCCACTGAGGCCTTGGAATTCAGATTTGGAGCTTTGATCCAAATGATTTCTTGTGTCATGTTCTACATGGCCAAATATGGCTAACTGAGTGATGAGGAACATCTTGCTTTCTACCATCTCATGAAAGATGGGATGTTATTTAAAAACAGGCATGAGTCTGTCTAAGCATATCAAATCAACCTACCTTTATGGATAGAGAACTGATAAGGATATAATAATGTGATGGAATACAAGAGTGCTTATCAATAACACTAATGTAAACAACAGAACTTGAAATATATTCTTGAAAATATATGTCGTTGAAATGTTATTAAACCAAATCAAGTGCTGCCTTCAAATAAATAACACAAAAATATTACTTTATCTCCATGTTCTGATATATTTTTTACCATCCGCTTTGTAATGTACCAGGTAGCCCATTTGTGTAATGTCTGTTTCCTCCCAGCAAAATGTGAATTTCATGAGGGCAGGGACTCCCTGGGCAAGGAGAGTGCCTGTCTTAAAAAGATCCCTCGGCAATGAGTGAATTTGGGGAGGGGAGCACAGCCAAAGCAACTACAGACCTAGCATCTGTTCCCCAAAGGGGCAGCTGGAGAAAATACCTAGCAAAGCTTCCTCAAGTAAACCTCTGATGAGGAGAGGGGTGTATTGGTTTCTGATTGCTGCTATAGCATATTACCACAAAGCTGGCGGCCTAGAAGCTGCACAGATTTATTTTCTTGCAGCTCTGGAGGTCACAAGGCAAAATGAGTCTTCAGAGCTAATATGAACTTATGAGAATCTCTGTGCTTACTGATGCTCCAGGAATATGGCTGCTACTTTGCCTTTTTCAGCATCTCCAAACCACAGTGTCCTTTGGCTCAGGTTCTGTATCTTGTCACGCTGTGTGCTTTTGCTTCCGTCATCGAAACTCTTGATCTGCGGGGTCTCCCCTGTAAGGACCCTTGGATGACCTTGGCCCTAGCCACACACTCAAAGTTAATCTTCCTAACTGTCCATATCTGCAAAGATTCTTTTGCTATGTAAGACAGCACGTGTGAAGGTTTTGGCAATTAGGAGGTGGACATCATTTGGGGACCATTATTACTGCTACAAGGTCCCATATAACCTCCTTCCTAACCAGTCACCAGACGTGAAAACAAAAATACTGTTACTTGACAGCACTGAAGATGCTTATAAAATGTGGAACATTCTTTCCTTGTCATTTGAAATAGCAGCCAGTCCCCTGGGAACATTAGTTATAACAACCTTGCTTTAATAACAGGGAAAAAAATCTCAAAGGTGAAGGTTTAAATCCTAAGCAAGTAATTTAATTTCAGTTGGTTGTTTCTGATCAAAAGTAAGGCATCTGCTTTTAGAACTTTTAAGAAGTAATAGTTACATTTCATTTAAAAATCAGCTGGGATAGAGGTGCATACCTATAATCCCAGCTATTCCAATTTTAAGTTTGAGGGAAATCTGGGAGATTTTTGTAAAAGGGCCAAGGGTGTGGCTCATTGGTACAGTGCCTGCTTACAATGTGCGAGGTTCTGGGTGCAATTCCTAGCACTGAAAATTTAATCAGTAGATTAATTAGTAATTGTGAAGAGGCCCAATGAACACCTGCAGAAGCGAGGATAGGGTTTCAGCATGTGGATTGTCAGCAGACTTTCCCCCTTATATTTGGATACTTTGGCATGAAATGAACGTAGTAGTTCATGGTTTTTAATGGAGGATTACATTGAAATTCAAAACTGTGATAATAATCTCCAAATTAATACTTTCCCTCAGATAAATTGCATTTGAAAAAAATCTAATCTTAGTGCCCATAAAGTGACATAATAAGACCAAGATGCCAACTTTAGCATGCAAAACTCCCAGCCAATGTTACAGAGACAGTCCACTTTCTCAGTGTTTGCTCTTTCTGTTTAGCTATTAAAATAATGGTTTAATTTAAAATGCATGAATAAGCTTCTTACTTGATTGCAGACAAGCACAGAAAGTAAATATTCTCTCTCTGCCTTGCCTCTCCCTTCCGGGCTGTCTCCGACAGCTACTGCTGTGCCCTTTCTTTGCCTTCACGCAGTGACAAATTAAGGAGCTGACGTGGGTGTGGACCTGGGGTTCGGGGCTGGGGCGGAGGGCGCAGAGCATGACTGTCCTGGAAATCGCTCTGCTCTCTTATTGTCTCTGCGGTGTTTCTGCCACTGTGTGGCTTTTGCTTAGGCCGGGGTTTGCAACTGTCACCGGGAATAGGTGTTTGAAAGGAGCTTTTAAACAACCACCAAAGCATTAAACAGCTACCCCCCCCCCCAAGGAACTCACTGCAAGCACCACCACCAGCTGGCTGCCGGGTCCTCCATCCTTGCAGCAGGTGTGATACCGCTCAGAACAGGAGTCCAGGGAGCTGAGCATTGGCAGCACCGAGCACGCAGCGCGCGTGTGTATGCAGATGCCATGCTTACCAGCTCCCACATGCCCTGCTTCCAGCAGGTGAGCAGGGCACTAGGCTCTGCATGCTGAGTGGCAGGAAGAGAACCATGAAATTGGTAATGTCTTGCTACTTTTAAACTGTAGATGAATAACTACCTGTCAGAGCACTGAAGTCTTTCTTATCCTGTAAGAAATCCGTGTATAACTAATGAGACACCTGGGTCATCATACTGCTTTATTCAATTTCTTACTCTAGTTTGGCTATTCAACTACCTGTGGCACTTAGACTGTGCACTAAGTATTTCCAGAATCGACTAACACTACAATATGGTGATATGTATGTGCTCACGTCTGAGGTCCCTCTCAAAGGCAGGGGCCAAATGTGATGAAGCATTGTTTGAACTGCTGGTGTTCCTACTTCAGTCGCCAGATCGTCCCGATTCTTCCTCATCCAGAAACCATGAAAACTAGCTCATGCCACGCATTGTGGAAGGAGAGGCTGGGCATGGCAAGGTGTCAAGAAACTGCCATTGTGAGGGATTTCACACCTGGCAACTTATTATGATAATAGATGGCTTTTTATTATGTCACTGTATTTGGCTGTGATGATATTTAACTATTGAAGATTAAAGACATGTCAGGATGCCAAAGAACTTTATAAATGGACTAGTGCATTTCTGCCACACTGTAAGTCAGCAGTCTAGAACAGTAATAAACAATTCTGGGAAAACTCAACAGTCCCCACTAAAGAATATACAATTTTTATCTTTCAGCATGTCCCTCAATTGTTGAGTCAATAAATGCTTATTTTTTTTATATGCTAGCATGAGACTAGATAGAGCACTCAGCCACCAACTGTGATGCTGGCCTCAAAGATCTGACGGTCAGGTTTATCATAATGAGGCAATAGGAAAGAATACAAGACAGTGCATACCATTTCTCACCTCATGCTACAGAAAATAAGTGGTGTTTACAGAAGAGAGAAGTAGAAACTTAATGGATAGAATTATGTAGGATAATTTTATAGCCAACTGGTAGACTGATAAAATTTCCTTAAGAAGAAACCTTAAACAGATCAACTCATGAAGGAAGAAGAGAATGTATTTATACAAGAGCAATTGCCATTTCTTAAATTGAAGGGCTACAGCTGTACAGGGATTGTGCTACGTAATTGGCATTGTTTTTCTTATGCAGTCCTGTCTGCCCTCCCTTCTACATGACAGACAGTACTGCTCCCATGTTAGCACTGAGGACACAATTTAGAGGAGATTCCACAAGTTGTACAGCATGAAAGCAGAGTAACTGGGGGCAGAAGCAGCTGCCCAATCGCCACAGCACAGATGAGGGTGCACATGGGCTCAGTGCAGGGTGATCTCGAATGAACCTAGAGGCTGACTCGGATGGAAAATGTTGTTCTTGAGGAGATACGGCCAGAAATATCTAGAAATGGAGAAATTAAGGAGATTGCCAGAGAAGACTCACTTGGAAGAGGAAAATCTCTTCTCTTAGATCCTGCACTCCCCAGAATTACAAATAATTTCAAGAGTAAAATCCTAGGCCTGGCATGGTGGCACACGCCTGTAATTCCAGTACTAGGAAGCCTGAGGCAGAAGGATTGCTGGTGAGTTTGAGCCCAGCCTGTGCTACAAAGTGAGTTCAAGGCCAGCCTGAACTGCATAGTGAGACTGTGTCTCAAAAAAAACAGAAAAAAACAAACAAACAAACAAACAAAAGAGTAAAATTCCTTGTTACCTGGAGAACACAATTCATTCTCACTTTGAGGTGAAAAAAAAACTGCTATCGCTGCTTACCTAATTCTTCCACCAAGGTAAATAGGTCAAGTAGGAGGGTGTTTGGGTAGAGTGGGGAAAAGACCACACCTGAGCCTAAAAGGAATTTAAAAATGAAAGGAAAGGAGGTTAGGAAAGACTGTGCTAGAGTTGAAGACAAATGGCTTTGTATTCTACTTTCAGGGAAAAATTAGAGCAAGTGGCAGGTTCATTCCCCTAGGGTCACTTTTGTCTCCATTTTAATAAATGTATGTATTAAACATTTACTGGATGCCTACTATGTAGTAAGTGGATTAGGGGAAACAAATATGAATCAAAATCTGTGCTCAAAGAGGTTGCTAAGGATTATTAGATGAAGTATCCGTAGTTAACCTGATCAACCAGGGCAAACATGATTGATAGCCCAAGTTAGGAGCTAATAAAGTATTTGAGAGATCAAAAGAGGGAACTTTGAAGAAGTGCTAAGGGTGGATGGAATGCCAAGAACTGATGGTCTTTGGGGTTGGTATTGAAACGTGTTCAGTAGGCTTCAGACATGTAGGGAGGGCAGCAGAGAAGAGAACAGTCTTAAACAGAAAGAATAGCATAAATGAGAAGACTGAAAGGTAGAAAAGCATGAAATATGGACGGGAAACACACATGAGTCCTTGCAGTGAATCCTGCCTCTCTGTTGTGGCTTTCAAAGCAGCTGTACTGACGCCAGTTGTTGTAATGACCATAATCCTGCCAGGGTCAACTCCCCATGACCCAAATGTATTTGTCAGTATTGTGCATGCTGTATATTAAATGTGGAAAGGTTTCTGACATCATCCAATATCTTTAATTGCATCTTGCTATAATGGACCTGCTTCTTTGTTTCTTCTTTAATTTCACTGTGGTAACATGCTTCAGTGAACCCAGACATGGTACATTTAACCACTTTGGCACTGTGCCTCAGGCTTATTGAACAAACAAAGATCTGATGGGCTGTCTTTAACCTTAGCCATGCAGGTAACTCCTGCAGCTGTAAGTGCCACCCCTAAGGTGGTTTTTCACTCAACTGCTGTTGGGACTCAGGACACTGACCGAGTGGAATACATGTGCTTTGGCATCAATGTTTATTTCCTAGCCTTCTCTCCTTTTTGTCACTTGGGTCTTCTTTCCCTCTATGACACAGTTTCCACCACAACCTGGTCACTTTATTGGATAGCTGTTCTCTCTCTGCCTGTTGTATATTCCTTCTTGCTGGGGGATGTCAAACATTTGCAGAGTTAGGAAATGGGGTAGATTTCCCAGTGAACAAGCAAAATCCTCTTCATGGGTTCATTATTGCATTTTGGTCCCAGAGTTGCTACCCAGAGTAAAGAATAAGTGTGTCTATGTATAATACTTAGATAATTTACATGAACTTTTATTTATAAGACATACAGAGCTGGGGAGCTAGCTCAGCGGCACAGAGCCTGCCTAGTAAGTGCAAAGTCCTGAGTTCAATTCCTGATACCTAAATAAACAAAGTCCTGAATGCAAATGTGTGATCTCCTGGTGGAGAACTTGATCCTACATCCAATGTGGGAATTTTTTTATGTTATAAAAAATGTATATTTCAGTTATTGTCATTCAAAACTGTTATCAAATAATATCTAATTTTATTATATATGTTACAATAGAGAAAATTGACTTTTAACACATTTTTCTACCATTTAAAAGCTACAACTTTATATGGTAACAAAATGAAAATATCAAAAGACAAGTCTTCAGAAGTTACACGTAGGCCAAAAACAGAAAGAGAAATTCCACCAGGAATAAGTCACATAGGAACCTGTTTGCTTGCTCCTTGGGTAAGAGGTATTTGCCAGTTCTCTTTTGATATTTGTTAATTCTCTACTACAATGGAGATGGACCATTAAGTTTGATCATAACTATGAACACTGTGTGTAACTCAGACTTCAACCCATGAACACCGCCTCATCCCTCAGCCAGCAAACCTTTTCCCCTTGGGGAGTGCTGTGAAGGTGAGACACACTACATAGCATTCACAGTGAAAAGGTAAGAATTACAATAGAAATATTTCACTGGTAGGAAGCTTGTCAGCAATTTCTGTGATCAGTGCTTTGAATTAACCTGGCAGAAACCTTGACTCAAGCCAAAAACCTAGTCGAAGACAATATTCTTTACAGAGGAAACAGGATGAAGTATAGAATAATTAGAGTGACTTTTGCCTCTGATTTTGGAAGGGAGAAAACTTAAAATGTATTTGTATCATAATAACTCACTTACACTGTATATGGATTTTGAAGGTAGGAAAAAAATTGACAAAATTGAAGATAGCAAAAGCTCAGGTGCTCTTTAGTAGCGGGTCAATGTGACTGAATCACGTAACTGTTTGTTAAGTACTTTTTGTGCATGTGTGATATCATTTATGGTTGTAAGTGGCCAGATTTAACCAAAATAACTAATTTCATTTTCAGTAAGACTGCTTTCATCCTTGTGATGGTCTGAAGAGTGGGATAGAGGTCCATGTTCCTAATGAGCTAATGACACACTGAAAGATAAAGCAATTTACTAAAGATCACAGCAGCCTTAGTAAGACAGGGCTCTGACTCACATTTGGGAAAAGGATCCTTTCCCCGTGAATAAATCCTTTGAAATGCAAAGCTGCCTGGAGTACTGACTGTGGAAGGAACACGTGCCCGGAGGTGGTAGTGAAGTCTGTTCCCTTGTAAGAACTTCATGATCAGATCTGTGCATTTCAGCCCTGGACTTCTCTGACCCAACTTTGTTTGCTAAGTCCTGAAATTGCCTCATTCGTCTTTTTCTTTATGCACCGAAGAGTTCGTCTTCCCATAATCTTCCTAGGTATGGGCTGTCCCTACATACCTCTCCTTAACGTGGTCATGAGGTGCAAATTGCTGACAAGGTCACAGTTGAGAGAACAAAGAGGAGATGGCACCAGGCAGTTTCAAGGCCTGCATTCTTCTTGTTTACCTCTCCTTTGGCTTCCTGGAATTGAGATGAGATTATATCTCCCCATGTTTGTTTATTTAATTTAATTTTTTAAAAATCTATTACAGTAAAAGACACTGTCGTTAACCCTCACAAAGTAGTCTGTCTCTCTCCCACGTACATACTCTTTCCTTCTGACCACTCTGAAGCAGTTCGGAAGGCCTCTTCTGTTGTGCTGTCCTGGCTGCCCTGCTGACTCCCTCGATTCAGAGCATCCACCCAGCACCATGATTTTGACTCTGACTTGCCCATCTTTTGCAGCAAAGCCTTTCTGCTGCTGTCAGATTCATTTCAAGCACCCGCAATAAATACTGCCCCATCATGTGGAGCTGCTTTATGTGCAAAAACTCCCAGATGCCTGAGGAGAGTCGAGCTCCGGTCCCTTGCTTATCTTCTTCTGGCCTCTCTGGGTTGGCTCTCAGTGGTGCGCAGCCTCTCTACAGCTTTCCATCTCAATTTACTGAGGACAGGAGCTGGACTCACTCATCCCAAGTCACACATGAGTGGCTTAGCAGAATTCAGACCCCAGAACTGTCATGGTTCCCAAATCTTTTATTATGAGTGTTATGCCCTACCATCCTCCCGGTCTCTGTATTAACATCATGTAAATTTATTCTTCAGCATGATTCATTAAAATGAAAATGGGCCATTTTCTCTGATTCTCCGAGCACTTCAGAAAAAGCGTTACATCCTGAATACCGATTTCATTTCTGAGGAGGAGACAAGAAAAGAAGTTAAACCTTTACTTGTATTGGAGGATGGTTCAGCCTAAAAAAGTTTTCATTTCAGTTTTTGGTGTAAAATATTTAAAGGAAAGCCGAGCAGTAATACAGTTAAGAATAGCTGCAATTGCATGTTATAGCAGTATGGTAAAGCAAGAAAGCTAAAAGGTACTTGTAATTCAGGGGCAGAAACCTAGTGAATCTTTCCCAATAAAAAGTTAGGGTATAACTAAATTTTTTTTAAAAAATCAATCTGTGCTGGACACCCACTCACACATTTGAAAATACCTTCTGCTATCATAAAATACATAAACATCAATTCCCTTTTTTGGTAGTGTCTCATTTTCTGTTTATGAAAAATAATAATAGAGAATCCATTTATATATAGCTCTCAGTACAAAATAATGTAACAAGAAATAAAGACTTGGTATATACTTAGCATATACACGTACAGTCATAGTCAAGGATTCAAAGGTAAAATTCAAAGTGAAGAACATATAAAATGTGACCAGTATTTTTCTTCTCTTTCAGTAAGGGTATTTCTGCTTTGGCTCTATTCTGCTTTTAAAAAGTATGTGACACTTTTCTTTCTCAAAGATGCTTAGATGAACAATTATTTTTAGGAAAATTCAGTAGTTAAGCGAGTGCTATTTACAAAACATCAAAATTGGCACTGTTTTGATAACAAATCATCTCACAAGGAAGTTGTAATCTGACTGTGGAAAAGCACATACATATTCTGGTTTAAGTATAAATGTACGTTGCAAACAATCGTGACACAAAGAAGGATACACCAAGTAAGTGCCACACACAGTAAGCAAAATGACAAATCCATGTTAAGTTTAAAAATGAACCTTTTAGGGCTGGGGATATAGCTCAGTGGAATAAGCGCTTGCCTAGCAAGCGCAGGGTCCTGAGTTCGATCCCCAGTACCACAAAAAATAAAATAAAATTAAAAAAAAAAAAATGAACCTTTTAAGCCAGACATGGTGGAGGCAGGAGGGTCACAAGTCGAAACCCAGCTTGGGCACCTTAGTGACTTATGAGACCCTGATTTGAAATGAAAAAAGGGCCGGAGATGTAGCTCAGGCCAAAGGCCCAGTGAAGAGCTTGACTAGGATTACAATGAACCTGTTTGTAAATCTCTTTTCTACTGGTTATTAACAGTGTGGCTTTTAACACGACTTACCTGTATATGTAGCTGGGGATGAGAATACCTACACCATAGAGTTATTTTGGGTATTAAACTGAGAAATGCTCAAAACTAACCTCTCCAAGGTTTGTGGTCTGGTGGGTACAGTTCAGCGGCTGGGATCGCTGTAGTGATGACAATGGCAAGAGCACTTTTGGGACTTCTGGGGACAGACTGTGGCATAGAAAGGGTCCTGGATGAATTTTAGTCTCCTTCCCTGAGTCTCCCTTAGCTGCTCTTTGATTGTTTGAGTTGAACCTCGAGTCAAAATGGGTCTTAGAAGTTTAGAGATAAAGACATCTCACACATGAATTAAGAGGGGACAACATTTGCAAGTGAAGAATATTCTTAAGGCATTCAGGAAAATGTGAATGTACTGCTACGTTGGGGGGGGTGATGACTGTGTAGTAGTACCTCATGCTCTTTGAAAGCCAAGGAGCTGCATAAATACTACATACGGCATCTGCTATGGAGAAGGGTTGTTTTTCCCTAGTACTTGACTTTGAAGTAACTTTTCCCCATACGCAAGCCAAATTAATATAGCAGAGGGAGAAGTTTAATTCAGTTCACTTCATCAAGCATTTATAATTGCAGAATGCCAGAAAAGGACATTTTCTTTATCCACATCTGCATCCCTCTTCTAGAAGAAAATGCCAGTAGCCTCACTGGCCATATTGCTGCTTTTTACATTAACGGGAAAGTTTGGAGATTTAGCTTCTCTCCTTTCCAGAAACCACGTATGCTAAGGAGAATTGCCCCTTCTGCCCTTGGCTTTACATGGAAAGAACTGGGAGCTGGCTGTACAGGATGCAGGAGCTGCAACAAAAGCAAACAGAAAGCATCACTTTAGACCCTTGTCCTTCTGCCCTCCCTACAACATTGACTCCAACATTCTCCTCAGACCTCTCGCCCACACTTTGGAAACTACTTATTTTTTCCCTATTAGAGGAAACGTTTGATTATGTTATTTGTATAACAACATAAACATAATCAGAGCATTATGTGTTCCTGAAGAAAACTTTCCTTTTAGGAGGACAGAGCCTCAGCAACATTCAGGAAGAATACAAAGATGACAGTTAAAAGATTCTGTCCAGAAAAGTAAAATCAACTGCAAAAATCTCAGTCGCGTAGACCAGTTCCAGAGCACAGGAAACCTAACAGATAGGATTAAACATTCTGTTTGGCTTTTCTTACGTGATACATCCTCTTCAATTTTTCTTTATTTGAAAACATATTCCATGGCTGAAAATGAACTGTGGAACACATGGAGATGAAATTTGGTTTTTAGGGATCACTGGGGAAATACATCAAAATAAACATGGAAAGGAGGCAAGAGGATACAGATTGAACTGCTCAGGGACATCGTATCTCTGCAGAATCCCAGCAAATAAGTGCACAAAGTAACTTCAATAAAAGCTTACTCCAAAATAATTAGTTAGCAACCGCACATATAGGAGGATGTTTATTCTCACACATAATCCAGGGAACACAGGAGCAATAACCTACATAAAAGTAATTAAGTTAAAAATTATAATAAATGATACGTTGTTTGCAAGGTTGCAGTGATGTTACATACTCACGTGTCCCTTTGGATAGTACTGAAATGTGAATTAATGTTTTGGAAAATCACAGGTGAAGGAGGACAAGCTAGGTCTACCCACTGTGCTGTCTCTAAATTTATTTAACCTCGTGACTACTAAAAGCAGTGATGTGCTCAGAACACAAAGGCTGCCTGTGCTTTAGCAGGGAAGAGCTTTAGACGTGAATAGAAGGGTCTGCCAAAGGTAAGGCAATAGACATAGGAATGAAAAAAGTCAAATTCTCTGATTAAGAAAACAACTAAGCACATTTCAGTAGGAAAGGAGGGAAAAAACAGTAGTATATTTAGAAAGGTGTTCCCAATAGAATTAACTATAATGGCCAAAAAGGAGAAAAGGAGGCAACTTCAAAACAAGTAAAATAGGCTACTAATTCTGGTATTCAGTCATTGGGTTTTATGCATTAAAAAGTGTAATCTCAGAAGCTCATGTAGAAGAGGTGAACATTTCCCCCATTACGTTTCTCTGTATAAAGTGTCCAGAGCAGGAAAATGAAAAATAACTGAACTCATTACAAAGCACTGGGCCTTTTGTACCACTGAGAAGTTTTTGGTCACCCTTTGTTCTTCAGCAGTTTTTTAATAGCAGTGATGCCTCCTGAATTCTGAGGGGAAAAAAGCCTGGTATTTCATCACAATCAATTCAGTAGAAGTTAAGTATTAGATATAGAAATTTAATAAATTAGCTCATCATTATGACTGATTGTTTTATCTTTCTTAAATCAGTTAATACGTCTAGAGAGAAATTACTTTCCTCTTTTGAGAAATTTGCTAAGGAAACAAAACCTCAAACTACATAAGAATGAAAACAGGTTCACACCCTCTGTTTCCAGCTTTAATATTAAAGTAGACAATCTTCTTTGCAAGAGAATTTTTCAGAGAGAGCATCAAGACTAAAGTACAAAACATACTGCATTTTCTGCAGATTTCTAGTGGACCAACAGGTTGTCCACCAAGCTCCTAGTAGAAAAATAAAGAACATCACTGTACAGTTCCTGTTACCTACAAGTACTTTGGGTGGCCCTAGCATTTTTTGGCGGGGGGGGCTTTTGAGACAGGGTCTCGCTATGCAGTTCAGGCTGGCCTTGAGCTCACTCATAGCCCAGGCTGCCTTTGAACTCAACAGTCCTACTACCTCAGCCTCTCAAGTGGTGGGATTATAGGTGTGTGCCGCCATACCTGGCAGTTCTAGTGTGGCACTGGAAAATATCAAAGGATATTTTCTTATAGTCTTCATTGTTTAGCATAGTAAAAAATCTGTTCTTTTTACTGTAATCATTAACACAAATTCTGTTTATAACATTTCTGTATCATCTAACATTGCACTGAATACTAACTGAAAAAAGTACTTTAATCCATAAGCACAAATAAAATGTTACTTTTAAGATTATCCTTTAAATACCACACTTACTTGGTCAATATCTTCCAAAATATTACATGTCATGAGAAGCCGAAGATGAGGATCAGGAAATGAAATAAGCTTCTGAAGATAGAAGACAGTAGCCCGGATGAGCATGTTTTGGGTTTGGCAGAGAGATTATAAATCCGGTAATTATTTTAGGCAAACAGGAAAATCATGCCACAAGAAAGCTGCTGTCTAAAGTAATATGTTTAAAATGTGTGCAAATGCAGTGTACCTGGAAATACCCAATAGCTTTATTTTCACAATAGAACCCAAGCCCCACAAAATGCAGACATTGCTGGATGACTAAGAGCAGTACACTCTGTCGCAATGCAGTCTAATTGATGTGAGTTATGTAGGAGTATAGCCTGATTTACCTCCACACTAAATCACTCTGAACTGTATGCATCATTCAGCCGTCTATAAAATTTTGTTTCTCTAGTATCAACTCCATCACCACGATTACCATACTCTGGTGTAAGGGAGAGGCCTTTCTGGAAATGTTTGCCTCTTTTAGTTTAAGAATTCATTGCTCTTGCAGTATCAAATCACACATTTTTTGTATCATCCTAAGCACTATTTGCACACCTTGATATATACAAGTACAAAACAAAACCAGTGCTTTGGGTCATTAAAAAGCTAATAAAATGAAGAGTATTTTAGATCTTTAAAGAATGAATACACTAATGTATTGCAGAAAGCTGCTGAAAGCTTAGGTAAGGGATTGACTAAGGCATATAAAAATTGGAGAGGTAGAGAAAATAATTTTAAGCATTAATAATATGTGCACCTGTTAACAGGAGTCTAAGGCAGCAGCAAGTTACAAAAACAAAGCTCAGAATATAAAGTTTATTTCTCTCATATGCACATCCCTGGCCTGTTGGACAGAAGGACAGCTTTAATTACTCAAAGTTCATGGCTTTCTTCCTAGTACTGTACATGTCTGGTGAAACATCTGGGTAACAGACATCAAGACAAATGAACAAGTGTGAAAGATGTATTTGGGGAGGAAAAAGTAACCTAAGGAGAAAGCAGACTTGGGCTGGGAAAACGTTCAAACTGTGATGCAGATATGATCCTTGAGAATGGCAGGAGAAAAGGAGGTTAGGGCAAAGCAAACCTAAGACTAAGGTACAGATCTGGCAAGGGTGAGGTCACTGTGATGTGCATGTCCAGACCAGATACTGCCCAGTCGTAGACATCTCACAGTGGGCAGAAATGGTGGCCAGGCTCTCGTGCCCCCACCTCATCAACTCTGAGGTTTGAGAGAACTACGATTTGAGCTCGAGAGCTGAGGTGAATGCTGAAGGTGATAAACAGCTGGAGGCCCACTGCTAACTGCAGGGTTTTAAAAAGTGAGATCTGAAATAGATTCTCTCAGAATGGTGAAAGTGGATGGTGTATATTTAGGGGAAACCAGCAGCTCTATGGAATGCACACATTTATATGCATATGGAGATGTGTATGTTTGTACAAACCATGAGTAGAAATAGAATTCAGAGCAGTATTGATTCCATCACTGTTGAATCTTGCAAAAGCCACCAAGAAGTGATTCACAACCGTGAGAGTCATGTCTGTTTTGACTTTGCGAAACAGTAAAGTACATATATTTTGAGACCAGAATGTGATACAGTTAATTATAGATCTAATTTTTGTCAATTTTTAAATTTTTTTAACTTACACACTTACATTACATAGTATTTCATTTGTATGCTTCTGAGATTTGGCTGAAACCTGGAGAGCAAATGAAGTTTCTTTGTCTAATGTCCACCAAACAGTATGTAATACAGAGCATCCAGAGGTTCAAATTGTAGGATTGTCAGTGATCACATCAAAAGAGCTTCTGTAATAGATCGGGAACATCCATGACAAAAATTATTAGTCTCTATTGCTGTTTCAGTCCAGCAACTACAGTAAGTTCTGATGAAAAGGAACACAAGACTGTGTTGCTCAGTGGTGCAGCACTAGCCTAGCACGTAGGAGGCACTGGGTTTGATAACCAGCACCACAGAAATGAATGACAATAAAGTCAAGTCTAATTCAGAAGGTAAAGGATAATAAAATTCTACTTCTCTTCCGGTATTGAAAGTCAAATGCTTTCCCTATGTTGTGTCTAATCTTGGAACATACATGCAGGGGGTAGTACTTCTCCCCATTTTACACAGCATAACAAAGCACTGGGGAGCTTTGGATTCTGTGCCCAGAAGCATAGCCTTGGGTTAAACTAAGGCTCCCATGAGCCCAACATCTGTCAGTTTTCAGTGAAGACTCTGCTTATCTAAAAATAAACATTGATGTTAAATATCATTTTTTCTTAAAAGACTTAGGCCCAATACTGGGTTACTCAGCTTTCATCACTGTGAAAGAAAATGGATTTTAATGAGGAAAGGTTTATTGTGGCTCATGGTTTCAGAGGTTCCAGTCCATGGTTAGCTGGTTCCTTTGCTTTAAGGCCTGGCTAAGGGGGGCAAAAACACCATGGCTGAATGGAATGGAGGAGGAAGTCTGCTCACTTCATGGAGGACAGGAGGCAAAGGAAAGAAGCCTCAGAAAGGGGGTGGGAACCATATATAATCCCCAAGGTCAAGCCCCTTTCATCTGCTCCTTCATGCCACACCCATTCCTGTCACCTGCCAATAGTATCATCAAACTATAATCTCATCAGTAGATTAATTCAGTAATACAGTCAGGAGCCCCATGATCCAACCACTTCCCAAAAGCCTATCAGAAACCCAGCGTTCAGCTCAGTGAACCTTTAGGGGGCATATTATGTCTGAGTCATAAGAAGTACAAATGAAGGTGTGGTATTTAAAACAGACTCTTTAGTTCCTATTGTTTATTTGCTACACAGGGGCAGGGGGCAGATGTAGTTTATGAAAAGTATTTAAGTAATGGTTTCAATTTGTTTTGTTAAAATGTCCTTCTAATAAGAAACTAGAGAGAGAGAAAGAAAGGCATATATATTCGTTTATATTCCTATATATATAAACATACCCAAACTTGAAAACAAAGCAAATATCCTACATCCTTTCAAACATTATTACATAATTGCCGTTCCTCACTTTCAGCCTAATTATTGCCTGATATAACGATCAAGAATTAGAAGACATCCTTGGAAGGTTAATAAGCCATCCAGGAAATTAGATTACCATGATCAAGCCATAATGATTTTTGTTTCTCATTATAATAGATCACCTGAAAAGTTGGAGGAATAAATGATAAATAGGCAACATTGGGTAATTATACTCATATTTTTCCACAGTAGGCTTTACAGATGATCACCAGTTATGAATTCCTTTCATATCTAAAACTGGGGGTTTTTTATACATTATACCACCATTATTATAGTAATCAAAGCCCGTTTATTTGATCATCATTATAATGGACTACTTGAGGCATTTTCTCCGTTGCTAATTGACAGTTGGTCAGTTAAGAGGTGCTTTTCACAAAATCTTCAGTAACCCTAAGGGTTTGAATGAGCTTGTAATAAATGCCTGAGAAGCTCCTTTAGTTTCTTAAGTGCATTTGCTAAAACTCTCAATTGCTATTTTCCACCTTCTGGTCAGAAAATGCCTTTGATGTGCCATCCAGTCGCCTGTCTCACGTGTTTTTATGTCTCAAGCACTGCAACCCTGCTCATCAGCACAGTGACACAATACCATTTAGATATCATCTTCGGATACCAGAATTCTCTTACAACAGACAAGGAAATGCAGAGTAGAGAAGGGGTCAAACCGAAGCTCGAATCGCCCTATTTGGAGAATTGCACTGCATGGTGTGTGGTCAGAAGACACAGCCCTGAACTTGATCCTCACTCCCTCTTTAGTTACACACCTAGACTCTTCCTGCACACTTCCTTCCCTTGGTGCTGCACACATAGCTGCAGGCCACTTCGCCATCTGTGCTTGGACCCCCAGAGCCCAGCTCCGGAGTCTCAGCACTCAGTAACGCAAAATTGCTTTCTGCCGCCTCAGACTCTCCACCACTTCCTGTGTGGTGCTGGTGGCCGGGGGTTGTGGGGTAAGTGAATCGGGCAACATGAACAAATAAACCTGCTGAGTAGAAAACAATACACAGTGTGTAATCTTAAAGTAGTCAAATATTCTTGAAATATTTTCTCGCAGTTATCTCCACAATGACAGGAACTGTATTTATCTTACTGCCTTCTCTCCATTACCGCTAGGCAGGGTCCTGGTACATGCGGATACATTGAGGGGATACGAGAGAGAGAGACTGCTCCATGTGACTGAATTAAAAACACAATATCTACTCTTGGTTCCTTTATAGCATTACATTCTTGAGTAAATAAATAAAGAAGCTTTTTTCTTATGGTGAAGATTTGCAAATTTCAGGAAAATGACTGATGAATCTGAAAACCTCTATGGATAACAGAAAAGAAAGGGAATTGGGAAGAACAGAGGGAGTATGGCGGCAGTGATGCTTGAGCTAGTTTTTCAAAGATGAGCAATTTATGACTGAAGAAAGCTCATAACTGTATAAGTATATGCTGATACATATTAAGTTGAAAAATCATCCTATTTCTTGCCTCCTACAAAATTGAGTGATTTTATGTTTTTCTTTTTCTTCAATAAATATTCCCTAGTTTCCTACTTTGTATGAAATCTTATGTGACTGCTAAGGCACAGAGCAAATTAAAATAATTCCTATTTGCACCAAAATCATGGAAGTTCTTTTAGTTTTTACTGCTGACACACACCTCACGACACCCACAATTTAAAGGAGAAGTTTAATCTAGCTCACAAGTACGGTCCCTGTTCAGCCAATATCAAGGTAGAAGCGGCCCAGGAGGGAGATGCAGTTCCCTCCTGGTCATACTGACCCACGTCTTCCAACCAGACCCCAGCTCCTGACAACAAGCCAACTATGCCCTCCATAGCCCAAGCCCCTTCCGCCGGCCCCGTCTGTGCCCACCTGCCATCTCCCCAGTGCACTCTCCACCCAGACCCTGGCAGAGGTTGTTCCTTACACTCCGACTCTCTCCCTGCTTTCCCTGTTGTCCCCCATTCTTCCCTTTTGTTTTGTCTGTATTTTCTTCCTGCCTTTCTCAAGCACAGAGCCTAAAGTCAAAAGTATAAAGTATGTAGAATAAAATGTCATTTCTAGTCTCTTCCTCACTGTTTGAATTAATCTGGAAAAGTAAGCACTTGGAAATTTCCTTTGGCCAGCTGAGCTTTGCTTCCTCAGTGTGTGTTCTAATGTTTAAAATAAATATTTTGCAATTAGGGTGAAATATGTTAGTGACAGCTGCTGAGGCTGAAAGCTTCTATTTATCCAGATACCCATTTTTATCTCCAAACTAGGAAGGTAACCGCGAATCCTGAGCTTATCACTGCTTCTAGATGGAAACACAGAATTAAGTCTCTGAGCCTTCGTCTTGCTTTCATCTGCTTGCAATCCGCTATAATGAGAGGCTTGTTGCTGTCAGTTAGAAAGTAATTCTTCTGCAAGAAAATTTTGGCTCTCCAAGATGAAGTCTGTCCTATTACAAATAATATACTGCTCCAGGATCCCAACACTGACTGCATTTAAACTCACATAGCCAAGTTTATACATGGAAGAATTAGGCTCTGCGCAACAGAAGCATTTTCATAAGAAGCCCACGGTCTGTACATCATGGTGCTTGCTGTAGGCATGATGATCACCCCTCGGAATGAGAGACGAATGTGGATCCAGACTGTAAATACAACTGCAAACGCAGTGTCTGAGCCTAGGACGGCAAAGGGAGTCCTTACCCCACATTCCTTCTTCTGTGCCGACTTCTAACCCGTTGAGTCTAAACCACGGTACTATTGATGCCCATCATCAAGATATTTGAAGAATAAAATGGGGGGAGTCCTTCTGCTAGAGTAAGAATGTGAGCTTTCATTGGTTAAGACTTTCTGCTGTTTACATATTAATCAAGGGACAATATATATAAGAGAGACGCATATTCTCCTATGGCATACCTGTCTGCGGTGACATACTCTCTCCAGCTCACGGGAAGGTGAAAGTGTCAGGTATGCTGTCACTTATTCTAGTCAGGCTGAAAGACTCTAAAACAAAAGTCCTGACTTGGGAAGAGGAGGCAGGAGGTTATGATACACCATGCTTGAAGAAGACTTTCACAGAGCAGCCCTGCCTGCTGCAGTTCACTGTGCTAGAGATATTCTGTCCACCTTGTGCCATACAGGATGCCACCAGCCCCGGGGTGCTCTTGGCTGGTTAGGATGCAGCTGGAAAGGCTGGAGAAATGCATTTCTAATTTTATATAGTTTTAATTAATGTGGATTTAAACTTAAGGTGGAAACCACCTGCTCTACTGCACAACACAGACCTAGAGCATTTGATTTCTACCTTTTAAATAACTATCATGTTCATATTATAGTGCTATAGATTTAACAAACCATTCATTTATTTATGGGCTAAGCAAAACTCTACCACTGAGCTACACCACAGCCCAGGAGGGTTTTATTTGAAATATAAAATTAAAAACACTTCTTTTAGTTAAAAACTAAAGCATATATATATATATATACACACATATATATATATACACACACATATATGTGTGTATACATGTATGTATAATATTTAATCATTCTTTGACAAATATCTTTAGAACATTTTCTGATCATCCCATCCAAAGAGATTTTCTATTTTCCTCTAAGATCCCTTCAAGTAATTTAGAAATAAAACCTGGAACATTGCTTGTCGTCTCCCCATGGTTTGAATTTGTGTTTTAAAATACTAAAACTAAATGTAGACCTTCCTAAGGTGACTCAATGCTCCCCAGAAGCAGTAGCTGCAATTTAGAATCATTTGGTTTGAATCCACCACAGCAAGTGACATATTAACTTATCTCCTGGCTTATTAGGTGGCAGGTTTGGTGTCGGAAAGTAGACAAGAATTTACTCTGAGTTCCCACTCTTGCCAGCCGACTCCTTAATTTATTTGATGAGAGATCTCAGACCACCCTTTCAGGCACAGAATCATCTGAGAGTTATGTTGCTGAGTGATAAGAAACCTTCAGAGATACCTAAATCTTCATCCACCACTGGGTGTTTCATCTGTCCTGGAATAAAGATCATTGTTATGTATGATGTTTCTATCTAGATAGCTACAGGGAAATGTGGCAAAGATTTGCAGAACTAAATCAAACTCATACTGATGAGGACCTTAAAACCTGTATTTACCAAGAAAATGCTACACCACACCTTATTTTTAATCGTAATTTTGTCTCCCAAAGGTTGAAAGAGTGGTCAATGTATTATACATTGAGAAGTCCATTAATCTTTTGATTAGCATCTGTTTTCCTGTGTTTTCCTTAGAGACAACCCAACAAATGAGGAAGGTTCTTAATTTGATCTCTGGAGTAATCATAGGCATGGATATTGTAGCATTTAACAGATGCACTAGACAAAAGAGTAGGTTTTTAAATGTACATTTCTGTGCACCAGGAATGCAACTGTTTCCTTAATTTTACTGAAGTTCTGAGACTGAATTTTATTTCTAATCTCGTGTTGGTGTGCTGAGCATATACAGTTCCGGGCTTTTAAATCGGAGTTAAATCCAAGTAATTTGTTTTGAGAAAATTGAAATCCTTCCCAGTTGCATTAAAACTGATGTGAAACCTGCTATTAAAAAAATAAGTTCAAGTGACACTCTTGGCTGTTTTTTTCCACCCACAGAGTTCTCTCAATATGCAGCAGTTTTCACTAAGGAGACTTCATTGTTTATAGCATACTCACCTTGCCCTGGGATTCTGCCAGATATAGCTGCTATAAAATAGAAGCTGTTTTAAAAACACATCTTTCCCATTTAGAAGTTCCTCACCAAATATTTCTTCCAGCCTTTCAACTGGCACTTGTGTGGACCAACAAATCACTACCCAGGTCATCTGACCCTCTTAAGAGCACAGCTAGGGTATGTGTTTCATTTGAAATTCTTCTTAGACCCAGGAATGTGGTTAACAACCCTTCTCTCTGAACTGCTTGTGAGGCAGTTTCAGAGAGGAGGAATACAACTGTCGCTGGGGAAGACAGCCCCATGGTGTCTGACACGGAATTAACAACTTAGGGTAGAGTCCTCTTCCTGTTGAGTGCCTGCCCTGTGTTCAGGGAAGGTCTTTCTATGCGGAGGTGCTTATCCTGAACAATGAATAGTAATGATGCCATTGCTGTCCAGTACCCCCACCCATGTTAAATTCCCCCTTCCATCATATACATTTCCCCTTCCATTTAAAAATATTGTCAATGCAAGGGCTTATACATTCACATAATCTCATAAGAAAAGTACTTCAGATGCACAAAGAAAAGCAATTGAGTAGGGAGACAAAATTAGCTGCTACATACCAGTATTTCACACAGCTTTAAGCTTTTCATTTCATTAACATTTTCTTTGAGTCACACTACATATTTTTCAGGAAAACAACTTCCTTATTCATTTTATCTGATCTAAAAATATAAATATGCCTGGAGAAATCTAAGCAGCATTGGGGAAAAAATGAAAGCAAAAGTGTGGATGTCATGTGGGCAGAAATTTGGGCAGAAAGTGTTTTAAGATAGGAAAAAAATACATTTTCCTATTTGGGGATACCCTGAGTCAGCCACAACCTAATCTTTATGTCAGAAAGGCTCTGTGTAAAATATTGAAAGTGTTCATGTCTAGGAGACTGAAGCAGGAGGATGCCAAGGTTGAGCCCATTCTGAGCATCTTAGCAACTTTGTCAGACTCTGTCTCAAAATGTGAAAAAATGGACAGGGCTGGTACAAAGGCCTTGGGTTCAGTCCCCAGTGCTGCAAAAAAAACATTTTATTAAATGTACATGTGAATGCATTTTCAAAATGCTAACAATTGAGTAAATAGTTCTTGAATGTTCTGTGGATGTAAAACTTGCCCTACTTTATGATACAGAAATTATACTTGTGCCATTTTGATAGCTATCAATATTAGGCCAGTTGTAAGAGTGAGATTAGATTGACTTAACTATCCCAACAATTCCCTCCTGTCAACTCTGACAGGAGCACACAGCTGCCGAGCCTTGTCTGCTTCTGCCCTCCTGCCTCATGTAAGTCTAGGGAACACTGCATTTTTTTTTTTTAGACTGTCATTTTTGAACCACTGTGAATGCCATCTGGCCTGAGCATCCAACATCCTGCTTCTGAACTGGATCTTACTCTTGCTATTCACCACTACCTCCGTTTCCCATACTTCAGCGAAGGCGATCGAGCACCACATCTTTGCCATTTTTCTCGGTGACTTAGCATTCCACACTCTGCCATGGACTGTCCTCCAGGGCCACCGTTTGGGGGTGGAGTGCTTGGGAAATCCTGAAGAAAGTGGCTCCACTGCTGAGATTGCAGCCCATCCTTTTGGCCTCATGCCCTTGGAGACGCAGGTTGGGCAAGGTTTTCACGGCCGTGCTGCAGTAGCAAACGTCCTCCTTGCTGGCCGCATCTGCCTCCCTTGTTGCTCCTTCATCACAGCGGCCCGGGCAGCTTCTGGTGGACGTCTGGCTGCACTTGCTGTGGTTACTCAGGGAACTGTCAGTGGAGTGCAGAATTGCCTCTGTCCTTGTACAGCCCACCAGCACACTGTGTCCATTTTCTTGCCCAGTTACCTTTCCCCAGACACTTGCCCTCTCCGCTATAGCCTGTTAAGTTGCACCCTTTCCTGCCCTGCTCGCAAACTCTCCACAGGGTAGGAAGACAGCCCTCCTGGGTCTCCAACCTGCAGTTAAATGCTCATTCCTGAAGTCTGACCTGTAGCATGCTGATCAACAGCTGCTTTGTCAGAATTATGTAGCCCAGTCAAGCACACAATATCCAGAAGTGCAATAATTCACCATTTCCCTGGTAACAGTGCCTCTCATCACTGGCCTCAAAGTTACTCAGAGTCTTCAAATTCATTTTCATCATGTGGACATGTTGTCAATGATCTGAAGATCACAAACACCGCAAGATTCTTCTCTGACCACTGCATGTTGCCATCTCTGAAGCCCCACTCTAGAGTGGATATGAAAGCAGATGAGGAGCCAGTGCTGTGGAGGTACCTCAGTGGCAGAGTGCTTGCCTGGCCTGAAAGAAGCACTGCATCCAACACTTTGAAAAAAGAAAACGAAATGAGACCTATGACTTGATGTTGAAAATCTAGGACAAAAGGATAATCAGAAAAGTAACCTACCTTCTAGAACATAATCGTGCTAAGAACATGTGGGGGCACAAATGAAGAGCCCAGGACGATGGTGGAGCCACAGGAAGGGAAGGGGAGCCAGAGGGGTGTGATACTGCTGCCAAATCCCATGATCCAGTCTGATTGAGTCATAGAGGAGGGAGAAGATGTGCCCTGTAGATGGCTCTGGCACCACGTGTAAATCCAGGGAAAGCTGTGAGGCTGGCTGTAGCACGAAAAGCATGCCATGGTATGGGAGATGAAAGTGGACAGCTTGGTCGGGGAACAGACTTGGCTAGGAGAATCACTGTACTTTTATCTGTAAAATAATAGGGGGATTTTGAGCCATGAAGGATTGTATCTTAATCAGATTTCGACTTTTAAAATACCATCCACGTTTATTAACTGTACTGGCTTCTAAACAGAGCACATGTTTGTAGATACAAGCAACAGGAAAGCATGTAAAATACATTTTTATTTTGTCCTTCCCTCTGTGCAACCCAGAGCGTGATAAGACAGATGTTTTGACCTTTTAAAAGGTTTGTTTCTTGGGTTTATACTTACTACCATGTTTTTACTCACTCACAAATATAAATCATATTTTATGCCTGTAAACTTCAGAATATGTGCCCTTTAATAATATAATTTTTCATTGAAGCAACCATTAAGTAGAATAAGATACAGCACCTAATAATGCTGAATCTGTATTGTTCAGCCAAGAGCAACTTTCTCCAAAACTTGAAGATTTTTTTCCCCAAATCCAACAGAAATAGACAATATGATTCAGTGTAATTATCTCACAATGAAACTACACACAAGGTGTGTATAAAACTTGAGGCAGCTTTGAATGAAAGTGGTTTGAATTTTTAAAAATTTAGAAAATTGGTCTAATTTTGAAATTTGTGGATAGACTATTATTAATCTTCTAAAATACATTTCCATTCATCTCTGGAGAACCTTAGTGATATAATGGAACCAAAATTTTTTTCTAGTACCTAGGCATTTTTTTTTCAAATCTAGGTGTCTTTTCCACAATTACTCATTCTTTTCACTATACAGTTCTAGACCAAGCTAATGGTTCTGTACACACACATAGATCAGCTCAAATCAGTGTCTTACTTCTCCCAGTACTTCAGCCTCCCTGGGCCATTTTGTGGTTTTCTTTGATTTCGTGTGTTCTTTTTTTCTTTTTTCCATTTGATAGGAGATAGTCACTCCGTCTTTCACACCTGGAATCAAATAATTCTGACATTTTGTCCTTAGATTTTGAAGAATCTGTTTTTCTTTTCTTACATGTTGGTTTAAAATAATGTGTATTAATGCACTTTGTCTTGGAATGAAACTTAAATTCTAGGACCCATTAGCAGAGGCAGATTCCCATGCAACACAGCACAAGAGGGACTGGGGAGCTCGAGGAGGTAGGTCACAAGTTACAGATTTGAAACCACAGACCGGGGGACATTTGTAAGCTGGAAAAGGGAAGAGAGTTGTCAGACTCTACCCACTAGAGCCAGTAGAAAGAAAGCTGTGGAATTGAGACAAGATGTCTTAATATGAGCCGCATCCAGTGCAGCTGTCCAATTTCCCTGCAGGGCAGACCACAGAGGATGAAGAAATGAAGACAAGGACTGGGGATATAGCTCAGTGGCACAAGCATCTGCCTGCCAAGCACAAGGTCCTGAGTTCGATCCCTGGTACAATAAAAAAAAAAAAGGAAAGAAATCAAGATAAGAGTCAGAACACAAAAAGCTAAGGTCAGGTCCAGCCCTGTCTCCCGATGGGAGAAAGGAACTACCCAAACACTGTAATGTGTTTACTTAAACACTGGGCAAGTTGAGGTCATGTGACACCCCTGTGCCTAACAGCTTGTTTGCTTCCACTGCCTGGGCCTGTTGTCAGGACTGGCCTTGCTCCAGAGCCACACAGGTAACCCATCTCCAACTTCAGCTGCTCCCCACAAATACAGAGCAAGCAGGAAGTCAAACAGGGTAGTGGAAAAGCACTTAGGGAAAGATTTAAACTCATCTTTCTGATCCTGGCCTTTTTCTAATATTTTGGTCATTGTACTTGAAAGAACCAGGGATTGAGCCTTAAATAGCAAAAGTAGGCTAGAAAGTATCACTGACGATTCAAAAAATTATTGCTGTAGCTACCAATTTTAGGAAATGTTGTGACCTCTTAAAATTTGCACATTCCATTTCATTGGCCTATTTATACTAAATAAGTTGCATATTTAAATAAGCCTGTATGCATTTTACCTTCAAGTTTCTCTTGGATCTGCATGTGTGACATAGAGTGGTTACATTTTTTTAGACTTAAAATCAAGAACAGCACCCATAGGAAAACAGATACAAAAAGGAAAGGGTAAAGCTCTTAATTTCACCTGTGTCCTTATCAGTGAGACAAAAGGAGAGCTGAGAGTGTAGTTCCATGAAAGAACACTCGTCTGGCATGCGCTAGGCCCTGAGTTCAGTTCCTAGGAGGGAAGAGTGGTGGAGGTGGAGAGAGAGAGAGACTGAGTATTGCTTTCATGTTTCTTCCTTCAAAGGTTCACTGTCTATTCCAAGGATCCAGGAGCTGTGAAATGTCTGAGGACATTTTCGTCTATTTCATACCTGCTCCTCCCTCCATTCTTTTACTAACAGCCAAATTTGGATATTTTCATGCAAGATTTCCTCTATAAGTTCCATAATATCTCTATTTTTGTCACATTGTTTTATGATTCTTACTTCCACAAAAAATTGTACTCCAGTGTCATTATAAGGTCATTCACAAAGCCAAAAATTCAATTTGAGAGATTCAGCTTTTTTGGACTTCCTCCAAAATCTTTCTTACTTAGAATAAGAGAATAACTTTGCTTCACCCTTCTCATGCTCTTAATGATAACACATTAGGTTGAGAGAGCCATTTAAAGGGTGCAAAGCACCTTCACACATCTTGGTGTTCAATCTTCACCCTGGCCTGTGAACTAAGCAGAGCGGACATCTCACTTCCTAAGTGAAATAGCTGGGCCTCAGAAAGAACCTAGAGAATCCAAATCTAGCTCTCCTAGAATTAGGCCTGAATTTTGTTAAGTATGTAGCTCCCTCTAGATTACTGCATTTCATTTTCAATTTTAGGTAACGTGATCAGATTTTCATTGAGTAAGAAATATATCTGAAAGTGGCACGTCTGTGAGTAACTACTCACAGAGCAACTTTCTCCAAAACTTGAAGATTTTGGAGTCTTGGGAAAGTATGATGAAATTTGAACTAATAAGTGGTGATGGAATGGAAAAATATTTAGGACATAAATTAGGCATATTACATTTTTTTCCAGATTGTGAAATCCCTTTATCAAAATAGCATTAAAAAGTCAATAACAAATGCTGGCAAGACTGCAGCAAAAAAGAACCATGCTATATTGTTGATGAGAAAGTAAACTGGTCCAACCACTGTGCAGATAAATATGGAGAATCCCCAAAAACCTAAAAATACAAATTCCGCTTGACCCAACTATTCCCCTTCTAGATACTATCCATATTACAGTGACTTATGCACACCCATGTTTATAGCAATGCAGTTCATAATAGCTAAATCTTGGAAGCAGCCTGCATGTTCATCAATAGATGCGTTAGTAAAGAAAATGTGTTATTTACACACAATACAGTGTTACTCTACCAAAAAGGATAGAGTTGAGTCATTTGTAAGAAACTGGATGCACTCTGAGACCATAATATGAGGTAAAATGAAGCAGCCGCACAGACTTAAATATCACAAAGCTCCTCTTACATGAGAAACCATGAATATAAAGAGCGAAACAAAAGATAGACAACAGGAAGAAGGGAGCTAGGGATCTCTCAGATGGGCAGGAGAACCAAAGATCGAGGGAGAAGAAGGCAAGAGAGAGAAGCGCATGAAGAAGAATTAAGTGGTGTTATTTAGATGTGCTGACTCCACACCAGACAAGTGCACTGCATTATGTACTATAAATAGGAGCTAATAGAAGAAAAACAACAAGACAATAAGTAGATTTAAGTGAAGTTGGAGCTATAGTCTTTATTGGATGAGTCCAGTGAAACTCTCTGTATCACGAAATACATTTAAGCTGCCAACACTGATGTGCCCCAGACATAAAGAAGTGTAAGACAGCACACATACGTCTTCCTTCATCTTTGATGTACTAGTTAAAAGAACAGAGTGCAAAGTTGGAAAGAAACAAATTAGTGCAAGAAAGACCTGGAAAGTCTTTTCTCTTTTCATTCTCCTGCAGCATTTCACATCTTCTTTTTCCACACCACACGCCCCCAGCTGACGACCTCCGTAAGTGTAAGAAGAAACAGCAGAGAACAGCAGGTCCGTCAGGGATGACCTGGCCTCAGCCTCTCTCTCGGGGCACCACCCATACCCACTTACTCTGGCATCCCTGTGTCTGCAGAAGATCGCTTCTCCCTCTGAGAGCACCACTGTGCCTTTGTCTAAACCCAGGCTCTTCTCTAGCACCTTATTTCTGTAGTTACCCCATCTTCTGCCCGCCCCGTGCTCCTCTCTGCCCTGCCATTGCTTTCAGCATATAGGGACACCTCAACACATCTTTCTATTAAAAATCCCTCTTGACCAAAAATCTTTAACTAATGCCTCATTCTCCATTCTCCGTATCGCAAGCCCGTGGAGACGTGTTGCGGAGTTTCCTTGTTCCTACTTAGTCTACCTGCAAATCTCTACTCAGTCTTCCCTCCCTGGGATTTGGTGTCCAGTATGCCTTGTGGGAGACCAAACCCATTTTCCTAACTTACCAGTAAAAAGTAAGTTTCTCATCTTTCAGACATTCCATAAAGACTAATTTAAAACTATTTTATGGGTGTATATAAAATGATTCTAATTAGACTGGAAATTATAGAACCAGTTTTGCTTACAATGGTCATGTAAGTGATATGCTGTTGCATGAAGTCTGGCATAGCACCTTGTTCTAAGTGAATTCTACCACTCAGGATATGAAGCTGTTTTCTCTCCTCTCTCCTTTCTTTCCTCCTTCCTTTATTTTTTCTTTCTTGAGTTCATTTTGCTCTTCTTTTTTAAATCAACTGAGAATCTTCAGATCTGGCTCAGAAAGGAGTAAGTGAAAGCAGTCAAGCTCAAACACTGCCTGGAAGGATGCCTCTGCAGAGTCAGTTTGTGTTAATCTCTTAAATTATTCTTCGCTGTTGTGCAGAAGGTAAATTACATGTGATTTCTAAAGAGGCTTTGTTAAGCTTTAGCAAACTAGCTTAACAATAAAAAAATTAAATTTTCTTTAGTGATTTCCTCTTTTGAAGTCTTCAATATGAAATTACATTTGCTGTGTCATAAACTTGTTTCTTGGGCTTTTTGAGGTTTCCTATTTTTTAAATCATTATGTGGAAGTGCAATTTCAGTCTTTATTATAGGATTTTGGCATTTAAATCAATTAAAATTAAAATTTTTCAGTAGCACAATACTTCTTTTAATTAAAAGAAAGCAGAGATACTATTACTTTGTTCCTAAAATCTGAACATATTTCTGCATTGTGATATGGCTATGTATATAGTATTCAACTGTGTTAGCTTTGTAAATAGCAAACAAATGTCCCTACTCTTATTTTAGCATTTTAGAAGTATGTAAGTATAATTTTTATTCATATGACTAATATCCTTAAATATATGAAAAAGGAAGTGTTTTCTTATTATTTTTCTTTAAATTCCTATTGGAGGTTTCTAGGGAAAAGTCAGAAAATGTAAAAATCACCCAAACAGCAGCTTAGAATTTGGGGGGGCCTCTAGGAATTGTCGAGTTTCCACTATTAAACACAACTTACATATGGAAGAAACATGCAGGGGAGATTGGCCGACAGGTTGCAAATCAGCAAGTTATATAAACTGAAGGAAGATTGGAAGTTTTGGTTTAAATGTCTTTCCCCTTCTTACAGTAGAGTATAACCTCTCTGTCTGTCCCTGGAAGGTAAACACAGAGCTCAGGTTCTTGGTAATAGCAAGATAGTAATTTATGTGGCTCTTTAAAAAGAAAAATTATTCATAAATTGATGAACCAAGTAATTTTATTATAACTGATATATTTCATGCTACCATTGGACAATTTTTTATGTAAACAAGTAGAAGAAAATTGAAATTCAATTAACGTGTTAATCAACTGTCTTGTTGCCAGTACCTCATTCCTAGGATCAACAATTTCAGGGAGAAGAGATTAATCTGGGGCTTGGTCCCAGAGGATTCAGTCATGGGCAGCCAGCTGTAAAGCAGAAACCTCAAGGGGCAGGGGTGAGGTATAATGTATGGTGTTCAAGAAGCAGAGTGAAGGAACAGTGCCAGAGGGGAGGGTTGAGGGATCAAACCTAGTCCCCAAGGTCCTCCATGGCACCCCAGACGCACCCAGGCACATGAATTTCCTGAGTATTTGTTAATCCAGTGAAGTTGACATATCAGTATTAATGGTCACAGCTAATAATTATTTTGTTATCCTATCTATTTAAGAAAAGATAACACAAGCCATTAGACTGATACTGACTGTAAAATGGAAAACAGTGCATTTTACATTTTTTAGAAAAATTCAGATTAGCCTCTTACAAAACCTGTGCTGAGTTCTTTTCCTTGGCATTGTAATAACTTAAATGGATGTAGATCCAGTGTGTGGGGGTCACATTTCACACCTGGAAACTCATTTCTCTGTTGATACATTCTGAGTCAGGCAAGACTCATGTGGAGTCTTCACTCATTCACATTTGTACTATGTTCAGTGTTCATCTTATACTTACTGTGAGCAAGACAGACTGTTAGTCAAGGAGAGGTACTAGAGCTGTACAGAAGGGAACATGGGAATCCTATCAACCAGGAAAGGTAGGACTACTGTGAGAGAAAGTTAAATCTAATGGAAGTATCATGCTTTAACTATTATAGAATATATCATAACAGAGAGAGGAAATAATGAGCGATCCAAAAGCAGATTCAGAGGAAATTAAAAGTAGATCTAGAGTTATACAAATAAGTAAAGCAAGCAAAACCTGAGATGTGAAAAATAGTGTGAAACGATTTGTTCTCTTAAAATTTATTAATCGCATTAATGTATGTTTTATTGATCAGCTTGCACTAGGTAAAGCTACTGTTATAAATGGCCTCGAAATCTGCGAGACTCACATCACCAGTAGCATATTTCTTGCCGCTGTGGCTGTGGTCAGCTGTAGCTCTGCTCTGTATATTTTCTCATTCTGGGACTGGTGGAAAGAACAGCCCATATTTTGGAATGTCTTTTTCATACAGAGGGAAAGAGCAGGAAAGCACAGATCCACAGAATGGCTTTTTGTAGTTTATAGAACTCTCCAAATCCCAATCACATCGTGACGGGAAGTTCATGTCACAAAGCCAAGTGTGCCCAGAACTACAAGTCATAGGGATATACAGACAAACATATAACCCTTTTACTAGAAAAATAGGAAAAAGATAATGCAGTCTGTGTAGGAGGGGTATGCCAATAGTGTTTCCATGAAGAATGTGGTGCTGTGGGCCAGTCTTGAAAATTCATGGCAAATGGCAGTCAGAAAAATCCCTTAGCAGGTGTCTTCATTTGTGCAAAAACCTCTGGCTTTTTCTTTTGAAATAAAAACAAAAGAGTAAGATGGCTACTTAAAGTATAAATAGTTTTAAAAAGAAGTGTGAGCTTTACCATGTAGGTAGAAATAAAATAGTGTGATGATAAGAGTGCAAAGATTGGGGCCGGGGATATAGCTCAGCGGTGCAAGAGCTTGTCTGGCAAGCTTAAGGTCCTGAGTTCAATCCCTGGTACCAAAAAAAAAAAAAAAAAAAAAAAAGAGACTCCCTTAGGTTTGAATGTGGGCTGATAAATTATAGGGGCTGGGGATATAGCTCAGTGGAATAAGCGCTTGCCTAGCAAGCGCAGGGTCCTGAGTTCGATCCCCAGTACCACAAAAAAAAAAAAAAAAAGAATGCAAAGATTAGAAGATAGTCATTAAAAATACACTGTAAACTTACTAATTTTTATCAAGTAATAAGTTAATTTAAATTTGCACATTGTAATCCTTAAAGAAGCATAAAAATAATTCTTAAAACCACTGATAAAAATCATTGGAGAGAGAAAATACAATAAAGACCAAGAATATTTGACTCAGACAAAGAATTTAAAAAAGAGGAAAGTAGAATGCTAGCAGCACAGCCGCACACGAATCAAACATCACGCGGGCAGTCTTCAAACCAAACATTTCCAAAACTGGAGTGAATGGATTCACCACTGACTAAAGGCAGAGGTACTTGGACTGAATAAGAAAGCATGACTATGCATGTCATTTACAAGAAACACATTTTAACCACAAAAATATAAAGAGGCTGAAAGTAGAATGGAAATAAAAAGTTAAAGTGAGCCAGGGAGACAACATGAGTATTAGAATAAAGCAGACTTCAAAATGAGTAATGTTCATTACCAGCAACTCAGAAGATGCATTTCATAAGATACAAGACTACTGAAACATTATGCATTGATATCTGAACTTCCAAATAAGACAAAAGTTGGCAGAACAGCAGGGTGTGATGGCACATACCTATAATCCCAGCATTTGGTAGGCTGAGGCAGGAGGATCGCCACGAGTTCAAGGCCAGCCTGGACTACATAAAGAGTTCAAAGCCATCTTGAACTACATAGCAAGACACTGTCTCAAAAAAATAATAATAATAATAATAAATAATGGAACAGAAGAAACCGAAGGGAACCGGAAGCAAATTTATTATCATGGATACAGATTTTAGTGCTCTTTTCTCAGTAATAATTAAAATAGTCAAATCAGTAGAGTTGTTGGACAATTTGAACAAGCAACAACTATCAATTTAAGTTAATTGACATTCATAGGAAATTACTCCTCATAGGAGCAAGTTAGAGATTCTAAGGTGCACCTGAAATAGACAACATAGATCACATGTTAGACCATAAGAAAAGTTACGGTAAATTCCAAAGATTTTAAATTAAATTGTACTCTACTTATGAAATAAAATTAATGAATTTGATACAGATAAATAATAATTTTCATATCCCCAAATATTTGAAAGTTAAACACATCCTAAATAATGCATAGGCCAGAGAAGAAATCTCTGAGGTTACAGCATCTATTTTGAACAGAAGTAAATATAAATATTCTGCTTGTGGGATGTAGCTAAAGCACTGTTTATGAGACAATCCATACATTTAACTATCTATACTGGAAAACAAGGTATAAAGTGAAGCAATGGTGCTTCCATTTTAAGAAACCAGGAAACAATATTTTTCATCTCCATATTAGCACAAAGGAAATAAAGGCAAAAATTAGCATGAATTTTAAAAATTTAATTTGGCCTTTTTTTTTTTAATTTGGCCTTTATAAACAAGGAAAATTAGTAAACAGCCTTGAAAAAACATTCTATGACCAGATAGTTTTGCTGATCATTTACAGTGCATATATGAAGTAAAGAATACTCCACAAAACCTCTTCCTTAGAGTAGAGGAAGTAAGAGCATTTTCAGGTCATCTCATGAAACCATTTTAACTTGGAGACGGAAATCAGGCATTATTAAAACAAGAAGTAAAACTACATCTTCACTGTCTATGACCATGGACCCCCCGCCTCAAAAAAAGAGTTTAACAAATACTAGCAAATAAAACTAGCAATATATAAAAATGTAACAACCATGATCAGGTTTGGGTTTTTCCCAGAATGCAAGGTTGGCTTAACATATGAAGATCAATGCATTTCACCATATTTACAAATCTAAAGAGGAAAAAAATCACAGAAAAAGTAAGCAGATTCTTAGTCTTCACATTTTACAAAAATATCCAATTTGATAAAAATCATAAATGAGTGCCAAAAATTTAAATTTATAAAAAGTGAAACATGAAGAAAATAGAATACCTTTATGACTTTGAGTAGTTGGCTACATAGACATGACACAAATAAAAATCATAAAAGATAAAAATGTACTTCCTCAAAATAAATACTTCTCATTGGGAAAAAAAAAAAGCACTGTCTTGGTTACTTTTCTCTTGCTGGTGAGACAAAATACCCAACACCCAAAATGAAGGAAAGAAAGGTTTATTTAGTTTACAGTTTGTGGAGGTTTCAGTCCATACTTGGCTGGTTCTGAGGCAGAGTGGCACATGGCAGAGGGCAAACGTTCATGGCAGCAAACAACCAGCAAAAGGGAGGAATGGCAGGCAAGCAGGCTCTTTCCTTCCCTTACGTTGTAAACAGTCTACCCCCACCCAGGGGGCATGTATCTCTCACAGTCTCCATGCCCTCCTCTTCCACAGGCTCAGGATGTATACAAAGTAAGCACCCCAGCTTCCTGCTGAATCACTCAGCCAAACCTCTAGATTTCACAAGTTGATACAGTATATCAAGTATAACAAGCACCATCAAAAAAATAGACTAAGAAAAAAAATCTTATAAAAATTTGAATCAAAAATATAGTAAAACTCTTCAACTGATAAGTGAAAGCAAAAAATCAAGTAACAATTATTTTTAAGACTCAATATCCCTGCTAGGTAGTTTTCCAAGGTAATTAATACATGTATACACAAAATGTCTTTTACTAGAATATTTTCATTATTCATGACTGTCCAATTATTTCTATCATTTGCTTTGTTTACTTTTCTATTTTATGGAAAAAAGATAAAACAAAATCAATTGGAGAAATTTTTATGCTCATATCTTTTACCCTGAGCATCTACTTTAAAGATAACAACATGTAATGTGTTAACTATTTTTATTCTGTTATTTTGTTATGTTTTATTTACTTTGGGGGGCTTGGTTTTTTTTATTTTTATTTTTAAGATAAAAGAATGGAGATATATAAACCAGAATATCACAAAAATCAATACAGAAAATACCCGATTACAGAGAAGATAGTAGGGAATTGGCACTGGATGTTGTATTACATAATATTATCTTTGCATTTGTTAAAACAGAAACAATAAAGGAAATACTAAATTATAGAGAGGATAGTGGGGAATTAACACTGAATGCTGTATTACATAATGTTATCTTTGCATTTGTTAGCTCAAAAACAGTTAAGGAAATAGCAAAATACAGAGAAAATAGTAGGGAGTTGATACTAGATGCTGTATTATATGTTATCTTTGTCTTTGTTACTCAGTTATACAAATGGTGGCTCATTTGATTAATCAGTTTTCTCCACATCATCTCCATTGTTCTACCACCCTATCAGTTGTCTTCCCATTGGTAATAACTGTACTTTTTTGGTTTATTTACTCCCTCGTGCTCTCCCATTGGGAAGAGACTTGGCTGATTCAAATTATGCTGTGTAAAACATGGGTGTTCACAAATTGCTATGGCAGGAGTTGGAGAAACACCCATCCTCAAAGACTATAATTGGCAAGCCCTGTCAGCCACTGGGTGTCTGGTGGAGTAGGCAGGATTACACAGTGAATGGCCAGGCTCTACCTTGATACAGTGCGTCTGTGACCAGAGGCTCAGGTGAGTCTTCAGGGCCGCTTTCGCAGAGGGCCAGGCATACCACCTGGCTCTGCCCTGGGGACCGCCTCTACCTGGGGCCATCTGTACTGCCAGGCTCCGCCCCTGTGTAGCTGCTGCTTTCCCCAGCCGGTTGGGTTGGGAGGCCTCTCCCCATACAGGTCACCAAGCTCCCCACCAAAGCCCCTGGTGTCCCCTCTGTAGGCATCCTATGACTCTTTGGAGACTGTCCCCACCCAGTTAGAGAAGCAGGTTTGCACCTTAATTCCATGTCTTTGCTTCCTCCCTCCTCCCGATCTCCAGTGTTGCTATTCCCCACCCCTTACGGCTGGGCATTGGGTGCACTTACACTGCTGGGCACAAGTGGTGTGAGGTCTCCCCCACCTGTACTCATTATGGTAGTCCAGGGTGTGTACTAAATTTAGTTATTAGTTCAAGGAGAGAATTGGAGGATTTTCTCGGGTCTGCTGTGTAGAGTGTGTTGTTGTCTCTCAGGCTCCAGGACTGCTGCTTTTCGTGTAGTTTGAAAATGTGGGTTCTTCCAAGGTTCATATATGCAAGCAGTGTGAAAACCCTCTTGGTGCTCATATTAGTTTAGGGTGAGTCTTGAAGCCCATGGATTCAGCCCATTGTTGTTCAGAAACACATGGTGAATGGCCCCCGAGTGTCACATTGCTGAGAGAGGGAGTTCAGGGTGGGTGCTGAAGCCCAGTAACTCAACTCATGCTTCCTGCTTGGTATGGAGTGAGAAGGGCGTGGGGCCATGTGTCCCACCTCCCTCTGCAGCTCTCTCTTATAGTTGAGCTCCAGCTCCCATTTGCTTTATGGCTGGATCCCTGGGAATTACTGTGGCCCTGGGGTCACTTCCACTCCTCTCTGCTACTCTCTGCTGATATTTGCTCACCTTGGAGAGGTGAGGCCATACACTCCAGGCATGGGTAGAGCTGGATGTGGTGGGCTGCTCACTGGTTGCCTTGTCTCCGTCCTGCCTCAGGGCACTGATTAGAAAGGTTTCTGCAGGGCAGGGATTTTGCTTCTGTGGCTATCGTATCTACATGTCCTCACACTGGATTCGGCCACACCTTCCGACCACTGCTGCTTCCCTTCCGAGCTGCGCTTTCTCCTCTCTGGTTATGGACCAGCTCTCAGGGCTCTGCTCTCCCCTGGCTGAGTCAGTAGGTCTCCGCAGGCAGGGGCTTCTGAGGCTGAAGCTACGAGTGCTGGAATGAGGGAGCGGACTGGGGGTGCGTATGAAGCGGTGGCTCCTTTCTTTCCGCCTCCCCTTCCTCTCACTATGATGGCTCTTCAAGCTTTTTCTCCAGTAGAGGTCTTTTTTGTTATTTCTGAGGGCTTCAATTCCCATTTCAGATATTTCCTGGGTCCATGGCACCAGGGCACCCATTTCTCTCCTTCTTGTCTTTCTCATGTTGCTCTATTCCAGTTTCTGGGTAGCAATCCTCTGGGAGGATCTTTCTCTGCTGCTTACCCAGTTGCCATCTCACCGGAAGTCTCCTGATAGTTTTTCATGTGTCTTGATATGTATTCCTGAGAATTGATTGAAAAGTAAATTAAAATCTAAGGAATTCGTTCCATATTGGTTTTGACTCAGCACTCAACAAAATGAGTGACACTGAATAGCTGTGTGCTCAAACATTACATTTCCCCGTGTTTCAGAAATATGTTAATATGACAAGAGAGACGGGAGGTCTGCTAGTGAGTTAGGCAGAGGGACTGGGTTCTGCATATGCTGGGTAGTGTGTTTGGGACCCGTGTGCACACTTGCAGTGGGCCAGAACCAAATGGCTATCAGGGAACTTCAGTAACCTTCAGATGAAACTACCACAGTGGGCACTGAGAAAGAATTGAGAAGAATTGAGAAAGAGGTAATTTCATCCTTCTTATTATCCTCAACTCCAAATCTTCATAAAAGGAATAAATCCATTGTAACTGAAGAACAGCACATTAAGTATACTGTGCTTTTAGTAGCTCAACCTCCCTTGCCCCTCAAGTATTCTTCAATCACTTGCTGCAGCCTGTTTCTATAAAACAGAAACCAAAATAAAGAGCTTAAAATGCAAATCCATGACCAACATAATGCTTTAAGGTAAATGGATTTTGCTCCTGTATAGTCAGTATATGAATACAAGTAATTAAGCACTGATCCTTCCCATCCCTGGTAACATAAAAAGACAAAAATGAAACAATCCAACTCAACCTACATGTACGGAGCACGTGCTGTGCTTAATTAGAGGTTTCCAAGCTTTTGTGACCATGACCTTTAGAAAGAATTGCAATTTATATCACAACCCTATGTGTACATATATATGTATAACTAAAGCATTGTTATTTTTCAGAACTCTATTCTTCATAAATAAGGTGCATGCTGACATTTCCTAGTTAAATCTAGCCTGTTTTAGGTCTACAAAAATGTAGCTCATGACTCAGTACTGGGTGGTGAATTGTGGGCTGCAAAACACGGGACTGTGCTTCCCACGTAGAATGGGTTCCTTGCCCGCCAGCAGCAACAGCGCTGGCATAGTGTAAAAAGTGAAGATGCCTGAACCCCACCTCACAGCTGCTGAATCAAAGTCTGCATTTTAACAAGACCTCTGGCTACATCCTGTGGGCATTATTGTGTTGGATACTCTGTGCCAGACAGTGCATGAAGAGGGGACATGGGACAAACAGAATAATCTTGGGGTTCTAGGCAGAGATCCTTGCCTAAGGATGGTCTAGGTTTGGGTTTTTGTTGTTGTGTTTTGTTTTGTTTTGTTTTGCTGTTTTGTTTCTATTAGAATATGCTTATCCAATCCCCAAACAAAGCCAGAAACTCAGTATCTCTAAAGATATTACAGAGTATTGATTTTTTTTTAATTCAAATAAATCAACAAAATCTACCAGAGCATCTAAGCATGAGCCTACCTAAGAACCACTGGTCTCCAGGCATAAATCAAAGTCGTGCACTAGCGTGACTGTTTATTAGAAAAGTGAACACCCGTGCTTCAGGTAATAGGGAAAGATTTTATTTTTCATTATGGATGACTTCATATAAAAGCATTTTATTCCCAGAATATTTATTGATGGGGTTATTGCTACAGCTTCTTCTCAATTTACTTTTCCATATGGGAAGATTTCCAAACATCTCCTTTCTACCAATAACCGCCCTTTTATAGAAATGTAATGTGAGTTTGACTAGAAATATTATCGTTAGTCCTGCTGAGCTGGCGAAATTCATCCCTGGATTACTTCCAGTAGATCCCTAACCAAGGATCACCCGGCTGAAGAAAATGAAGCCGCTGCTAAGCGGCTATCACTGGTCATTAAGGACCTTCCCACTGTGGCATCTGTTTCCTGAGTGATGGGAAGTTTCATCCTGGAGTTTCTAATCTTGCTAACGCTAAAAGGCTCTCGCCCATTAGCAGCTTCTGTGTTGCATTAATAATAAGAAAGTAATAAAGACAGCAGCTTCGGCTGTTCAGCGTCCCCTGAGGTGAGCCCCAGCTGCCTCTGCCCCCACCGTCCAGTCTAATGGTCTTGCCTGGAGGGGAGGAACAGGCAGGAGTGGTGTAAGCACTGTGTGTCTGCCAGATGGTAACGTTGCTTCTGCACTTGGGAAAGGTGCACTTCCTTTCAGGATATCCAAGTGGAAAACTGTGCCAGCCTGACTCTCACAATTCAAACTGACCTCTGTAACTTGCAGCTAGACACAGGTTAAGATCATGAAGCACAGAAAAAAAAAAAAAACACAACATAATGTTAGTGCACATGGCCAAGCAGAGGAAGAGCTATAAAAAAGTATTCTAGAGACAGTGTGTCCTGTTTTTTCTTTTTCCTTTAAAAAAAAAAAAAACTTTGGAACAACAATCACGTATCTCTACCTCAATAAATTATAATGGAGGATAAAAGGATCTTTGTTTTTGTTAATAGATGAAGCAATAATGACAAGATACATTAAAACAAGATTGGACCCAACAATCTTGTGCATTTTAATAAAATTATTTTTGTTAAAAATATTTGATGAAGGGCTGGGGATATAGCTCAGTGGCATAAGCACCTGCCTGGCAAGCACAAGGTCCTGAGTTCAATCCCCAGTACTGCAAAAAAAAAAAAAAAAAATTTAATGAGAGGTCATAAAGACAGGAAATGAGCATATCCTTTCTCTAGTGAAAATATGGGGTCTTTTGCAAAAGGATGCTTTTTGAAGACTCTTTTTAAAGAGTCTCTATTAAAGTGTACAGTCTTTCCATGCTAGCCGATGGTTGAGATTTTTCATTTTCAAGTAAAGCTCCTGTTTCCTTCCAGCACACATATATATATTTTTAATTAGGAAAGCAGTGATCCAACACTTCAAAAGTGTTGCTCATTCCTTGCGCTCAAAACGCCAGAAGTTTTTTTTTCTCAATTTGCACCATCATGTCCTGATTTTGAAAGGTTGAGTTTATAATTAGGTTCCATGTTTTGCCTGTTTTTGAACCTACACTCTAGAGGGGAAGAAAGGACCAATATTAGTAATCATTCAGTGACTGAATGTGTATTTTAAAATAAAATTCCTCTTCATATGTCTCCAAGGAAATCAGCATGATTAGCTCCAGGCAGTATTTATTTATGTGAGGTTCAAGTAATCACAGTAAAAACAGTACTTTTTTCTGAAAACTTGTAATTGATGTATTTTCCTTGTAAGTATGTAACAGCTTGAGAAGAAAAAGGTAGACATATCTAATAAGAAAAGGCCAGCCACCTAATGTTTTAAAAATTATAACTGAAAACCTGTGAGTGAAAAAATCTATAATTTTCAATTATAGATAAGACTAAGAAAGTGTTAAGTAATTTCTGTAAAATAAGCATTATATTTTTCCTGTAGGGGGATAATAGTCTAAATCTCTTTTAATTAAATAACTTTGATATGGTCTATTTATGAGCCAACAAGTTTTATAACTCGACTAAAACTTCTTTGTTGGTCACTTCATTTATTTGCCAAAGCGCAAGTGTTCGCTGCATATCAGTATGACATAGGTGATACAGAATTGCTAGAGTTGTTCTTGAAATGGAGAAAAAAGGCAATAATATGGCATTCCTGTGCAACACGCAGATCCATTGAAAAGCAGCCGCACCTTGAGACCGGAATGTTAGGTAAAATAAACCAGACCCACAAGTGTAAATACCACGTAGGTTCTCTTCTACGAGAAACCAAAACTATAAATAAGTAGCAGAAACAAAGACAGATAGTGGGAAATAGGAAGACTGGTCTTTTGTGAATGGGAAGGGGGTCCCCTGGAGGGAGGGAGGGAAGGACGGGCCAGGGAAATGAATCAGAAAGGAATTGAAATCTGTTCTGTGTGTGTATCAGCTCCCCACAAGGAGTGAAATCAAAGTGTGCTGCAAATATGTACTAATAAAAAATAAAAATGGAAAAACATTCAGAACTTTTAGAGATGCAGATGTCGCATGCTTACCTGCATTTCCTCTGTTTACTCCTTTCTGTCCTACAGTCCATGAAGGCTCTGGAGAAACCAGTCAGAAGGAGACATCCACCTGTGACATCTGCCAGTTTGGTGCAGAATGCGACGAAGATGCCGAGGATGTCTGGTAGGACACTATTTCTAGTTTAGTCTTGCAAACAGAGTAGTGATAGTGATTCGCTTCTTTTACTCCATCGACCTTTCTCCTAAAGATGACACTGTTGACATTTTTATTTTCTTCTGACTTCCCAAGAGGGAAACCTGAGTGTTATAATAGCAGCAAAGGATTTCTGGAGCCCGAGTCAGAGGTGGGCCAGCGGGCAGCTGTCCGGGGCCGGGACTGTTAAGATACACAGAAATACTGTACCACTGAGCTGCCTCCTCCAAAACTGCCAGTGTTAAGACAAGAAGGAAAAAACTGTATTTACTCAACTATCTCCCAAGAAGCGTCATCAAGAAGCAGAGAACAGTTGCTGTCTAAATCTGTTCAGGCTGCTATAGTAAAATGCCATGGACCAGGTAGCTGAGAAATAATAGAAATTTTCTCAAGACCCAGACCTCCTTAAGTGAGTGTCTGCTGAGGTCTCCCATCCTGCTATGCAGCCTTCGCCTCGCTCTGCCCGCATGTGGTGGGGCGGTAGAGGAGCAAGGATGTTCGCTGGGTTTTCCTTTACCAGGGCGCTAACCCCACTCAGGAGGCCTCAGCCCCCAGACCTGACCACTTCCCAAGCCCCAATAGCGTCCTGCTACTACCACTGTGAGAGTTTGAATGTCCACACATGAAGCAACACAAACACGCAGGCCAGAGCGATTGCTAATACAGTTTCTCAGATGGTAGTTTTGGCATCTGCAGAGGATTTGCTTAAGGAATACGCGGTGCGTACACATGGCTGTCTTGGCACGACACTTCCTGGCTTGCTGCCTAGGCTCAGCTTAGCTCGCTTCTCTGATAAAGACATGTAGAGCCAGTGGGGGTCCATACTCATGCTTTTAAATTGACATTAAAACTTTTGCCTTCAGTGGAGTCCATGTATATAGGTTGTGCCCGATCAGGTAGGAAAGAGAAAAATCTGAAGGTCAGAGTGAGACTTTGTGGCATAATAATGAAAAATAGTGGTCAGTGTTTCTGCCCTGCCCACTGCACTCTTCCTTGTCTCCCTCCTCCTCTTCCTCACCCCCTCTCTCCCTCTCTCCTCTCCATTTCTCTTTCCCACTCATCCCTCATGAAAACAACTGGTTTCTCTTTATTTTCTTCAATACATAATTGTTCTTTGGCCAAAGCAGTTAGCAATCATTTGATCAAACTTTCATGGCAGGAGCAAAAACATCAGCACTTACAGTGTATGTCTGAAGCAGATAAGGGTGAAGATTCCAAACTAGCCAAATAGGGAACTTCCAGGTAAATACTGTCATCAGAGAGCCAGGTGGAACAACTATCTGCTCATACAAGCAGGCACAGTAGATTGTCTGTCCTTGTCAAACACTGTTAGTGGATGGGCAACTAGATGCCAAGGTGGCTTGACCACATTGGGGTAAAGAGATATATTTTACTTAGGAACATCTTGGGCATTTAAGAACCATGAATTCATGGTTCTGCAAAGGAGGAAGACTCTCAAAAGTATTTTGGGAATTTTAAAAACATAATAATTTTGTGTCTATCCCAAAGAACGAATCAGAATTGGAGGGGCGTGGGGGGGGGGGCACATCCTTACAATTTCACTTCCCTAAAACTCAACAAGTGATTGTAGAAACACAGCTCTTAAGTAAAGGACTGGCTGTGTCAATCTGTCTGCAGCTGTAGTTTGAGTCTTTTTTTTAAGTTATTATTTTCTTGCTGTAACTTATTTCTTAAAAATGAGTCTCTGACTTTTATAAACAATTTTCCTAGTTTCTCACCTTTTTAATGATCACTTCAAAGGTGATGTAGTTCTGCTTTCCAAGTACAAAGATTTAAGGCATGAGATTATAATGTCAGTGGAAAGTTATTGGACCTCCTCATTCATATGCAATTTTCTCACTCACCTTTATAAGATCCATAGGGGGTAGATGCTGTCAGTATTTTACCTTACAAAGAAGAAACTGAGTTTTGAAATATTTTAGTAACCGAGCCAAGATGAAAATCTAATGGGGAAAGTAAGGAGAATGTGTTTGCATGACAGTTCAACCCAAGACCTGTGAAACAGTCTCTTCCCTGTCCTGTCTGGAATAATGAGATGGCCAGATTGCAGGCGGTACACACACAGTGATGCCAGACCTGCAGGTTAGAGCCGGTGACCAGAGAGCTGGTTGCAGCAGACGGTGGGCAACCATCCAAGCAAGCAGTGTGACTTCTGGTTTTCTTCAAAAGTTCAGATCCTGAGTGCAGAGGCAGCTCTGGGAGTTTGCGCAAGACCTGTAGCATCAGGAAGACTTGCCAGTTGACCCTAGAGTGCAGTCACAGCAAGCGCTGTTCAGAAGAAGTTCAGCTACAAAGGAGACAGGAGAGGGACGGACCTGGGTGGTAGAGAAACGGAGCCAATCAGGAAGGGAGTCAGAGTCTGCAAGAGAAAGGCTGGCTGAGCACGCACGTCCTGGAACAAGTGTAGAGAGCCAAACCTTCGTTAGCAGGCGTAGGAAGAATCATAGCCTAGTAGGGAAATACGCTCCAAGGTCAAAATGGAACCAGCAGCAGGGCTACTGAACGCTGAAGCCGTCAGCTGTTTGCCAGCATATCTCGCACGCCCCAGCCCAGGGACAAGATGTGTTCCAAAAACTGGAATAAGTCTAGACCTCCAGCTGGGGCTGCGTGGCCATCGCTGTGCAGATTAGAGGCTGCAGAGGCAGGGAGCCAAGGAGTACATTATACTTCCCAGCAAGAGTAAAAAGTGGTTAGCATTTAAATAAAATGCATTTAAAATACCCAGTGTAAGCAGTAAAGGATGGTGCCGAAACAGTGAATCCATTGATTTCTCATTTACACAAATAGTTTTCTATGTTAGCGTGTTATGTTCGATTATAGACACGAGGGGCAGATTGTAAACAGCTGAAAGATCCAAGAACAAAGCAATAAATGAAATGAGACAGGCGGGGAATGAAAGAGCCTATAAAGTAAGAGGAAGCGACGGGGAAGTGATCTGACTGCAGCGCTGGGGAGCAGATCCTTCTTTGAATCTATGGGGCTTTCAAGCACTGTTGACTTTGAGTGAAATCGTGGCCAGGTCCTCTCCTAAACATAAAATACTGCATAGGGCAAATGGCAGCAAAGAGCATAACGCACTGCTTCGCCTTTTCTTTTGGTACCAGCTAAATTGTAATTCAGTGCGCACAAATCTCCTCCATCCTGCATTATGATGTAATAACAAAACACAAATAAATACCAATGAGAAATAATGTTACCGTGTCTCACATATGACACAAGAAATTCCTGATCTTTCTTTAACCCCAGCCCATGAAATTAATATTTCAAATTTTGCCACAAGGGCTGAGTATATCTATTCAAAGCTTTAGAAAAAGTTGCCTTCAAAATGAAGATAAATAGTTATTAGAATTAGAAAGCTAGTACACAGTCAGATAGTTATGCTTCCCTAGAATGGGTTTTTGAGTAAAGCAAGTCACACTGGAGAAGAAGAAACAAAATAAAAACAGGAGAGAGAAAGTTAAATAAGAAAAACTAATAACTGGAAGATGGTATTAATAAGCCATGATACTAATGGCATAAAATGTAATGCTTTTTTTGAGAATTTATATCATTTCTAACCGAGATGTGGTTTATATTCAGTGATGTCATTTTGAGGTTTTCCACTGCCCTTTTCATCCTATGGAAACATCGGGGTTGCAAAAAAATGGTCAAGTTTTCTTAATAAGAAAGACAGATGGTTGTTACAAAAGATCCTTCCGTTAAACATATTTACCAAATGTAGGGAAGGATTAAACTTCCCAAAGAGGAGGTTAAAGTTTCTCAAGATACATAATCCACACCCTATTGTCACAGCAGAGGCATCCTTCATTTAAAATGAAATTCAGAGATAATTGCAACACCTGTGTAAAGGCCTGTGCATGCCTGTTCATGGGGAAGAGGTCGAGGAAGGAGCAAAGAAGGACTTAGAAGATTGCTATTCTTTATATCTAGACTGAGAACAGTCAACTCTAATGCATTTACACATGAAAGAGACTCAAATATACTCTGCCAAATATTTATAAAGAAAAAGAATGGCTTATAAATAAGACAAACATAATAAACTTGACTCATGGCACAGTGATAAACCCCAGCTGATAGCACTGGGAATAGCAATTTACAAGTTCAACAGGTATTTCTGATGCATGGTTTGTTTTAGAAATTGCTTTAAATTCCTTTAAGTATCTTACCTGATAAATTATCTCAGTTAGTCTAAAGTAGGTCAGTAGTAGCTTTGTACTGGGAAATATTCCTTGGAAGTAATTAGCCTGAAGCTTTCTGTTGTTCCTGTCAGAAGTAGTTCGGAGCCCTGGGTTGATACTCCGTTCATATATAGCAGTAGTATATATGAATTATATTATATAGCAGTGGAGGTGAACCTATCGCACATGTGCCACAGTCAGCTGTTCGCTATCAGTGAAAGTTTTAGAAGGTTCACCTTCCCTGGTTTATTGGAAGCTGAGAGTTGGGTGCTCATCGTAGGGATGGGTGAGTATGAATCTGGCTGTGTGCAATATTTCCAGGGTACCAAAATACTGATAAGAACAGATACTACACTTGATCTTAGCCAAAAGGCCGAGAAGTGATTGGGGTATCAAAATAGATCAAAGAAGGGAACGCAGGTGTAAGAGCAGATGCAGCTGGAAGACAAATGACATAAAGAGACAAATTATTATGTGTGTTGGCCTGATATGTACTGTATAGCTCTTTATTCCCCTTTTAACTCTGCTTTTGTCGCATTCTCTATGTGCTACTCAGGCTCCATTAGCAAAATCACACTGGCTCAAATGCTATTAATTTCTCAGTAGTCATTCTGTTTGTCTGAGAGCATTAATGATATTTTCCAGAACTGTGGTGCTATTCCACAAGTGTGTAACATCCTTGCAATCAGCTGTGGTGGTAGAGGAGGACAGAAGTAAATTAGTTGCAGTAAGATGAGTTCACAAGAGGCAGTGAGCATCTTTTTTCTCTGCTGTTGATACTCCATCAGTGAGCTGAACTAGGAGTGGGATTTGGCGTCCCTTCCATGAGTATCTCTTACAAAGATGGTTCAGTTTGAAGTCTTTAACATCTTGCTGTTGGGATCTGAGAAGGCTTCTGTCACTGGGAAGGCTGCGTGTTGCTGGCATCATTCCCACTTTTAATGCATTTTGGACTGCGGAGGCTCATGAATATTTGAAGCAGGGCAATGGCCGTGGATGATCCTTGGCACCGGACTTCACTATATATATAAGTAAATTAGACATGAAGTCCTGCTGACTTTAGTACATTTGGGTTGTGAGCCTGACAGGGAAAATTAAAACACCTCCGAGGGAAATACAGGAAATAATTTCTTTACAACAACTACTGATTGAGAATGGATCAAAGAGATTTGTGTTGCACATGGAAAGTTTCCGGTCGTTCCCCCCTTGGTGAAAGATCGCTTACTGCTGTACATGGTACAGTAAAAGAAGAGGATGCTGATCAGTAACAAATTTTTTAAACTGACATTCCTTTCAGGCCGCCCACCTAGTGTTTCTTTTGTATTGATTTTCTTTGTTCTCTGGCTTTAGAGCTGTAAATGTGGTAAACCAAAATTAGGACTGACTTCTAATGTGAATTTACTCATGAAGAGAATGAATAAGAAAGATAATAGGTCTGGTCTAGAAAATGCAAAACTTTGGTTTGATGTGTATATGCCTTTGTGAAGCTCTTCCCAGTTCCGGGATTCCTGTGGCTGGAGCATTATCTGCTTGAACTGTGTCCTGTCCCTGCCAGAAAGGCAGTGTCACCACCTCTGATGGCTGCCAGGGGTTCCCATTTGTGTGGATGGGCCAGGATTAGGGAGGAAAGATGCTTTCTTTCCTGCAATGCTTTCATTTGCCCAGAAACTCATCCATAGAGAAAGAGATCAGGCCCTGATTGGAGGGTGCACACATCATTCCACGCCTGTAATTTCAAGGGAAACTTAAGATGCATTTTAGCAAAGAAATATCCAAATTCAAAGTTTGCCTTTGACTTTGTTCATCTTTTTATGCATTCCTGCACCTAGTATGATGAAGAAATAGTCTGTATTTTCCTAAATTTCACATAATGAAATTGAACTTAGAAGCACAAGGCCAGCTAGATAGGGCTAGGACTACTTTGGACTAGCATGTTCTGCTCGGTGATCAGAACAGGGCATTAAACCAGAGCCTGTGTCAGCAGCCACCATGCGTGTGATGGAACTTCTCTCTGCAGTGGCTGCCAGTAGTCAGATCCACACACTGAAGCTCAAAGCTTCAAATGCTACTGAGAAAGTAAATTAATAGCAATGGCACTGCAAATGCATGAGAGTCAGATAACAACCAAGTATCCATCCTGCAAAGAATAGTTACAGTTTATGAAAAGTAACTTTACAGTAATTTAAATTTGAAAATAAACCACTGTCTAAACCTTTAGGTCTTTTGTGTTATAGCCCACTTGAAAAGGAATTGAATTTTCACAAAAGTTCTGGAGTCTTTTGGATTTTTCTGTGTCTCTACTGTGTACCTATCATCAGTTGTTATGGTTTGTGTCCAGATGTCCCTACAAAGCCTCACATAGTCATAGAGATTTTTTGGAGCTGACTGAATCTAGAATGTGTGATTGATTCATAGTGCTATGTTGGGATGAAGGGTAGATGACTGCCGGATCAGTCCACTGATTGGACTGGCACCACCCTAATCCCAGTGGGCTGGATACGATACAAGGGACGGAAAGAGGCTTGCTCTCTCTTTCTCGTTGCTTCTGCCATCTTCCACCACCATCAACTGTTGTACCTCTGCCATGTGCCACCCTGCTTTGGGGCCAACCAACTATGGACTGAAACCTCTACAAACTGTGAGCTAAATAAACCTTTGCCTCTTTAATCTGGGGTATCAGGTAATTCATCTCAGCAACGAGAAAAGTAAGACACAGTGATGAGTAAAATTTAACTAGGGTTTGACAAAAACATACCTACATCTAGGGTAAAGTAATGAGAATATAAAGAATGTAAAGATACTGGATTCTGAATTTAGCCAGGCATGCTGTTTTACACTTACAATCCCAGTACTCTGGGAGACTGAGGCAGGTGAATTGCAAGATTGAGCCCAGACTGAGCAACGTAGCAAGACTGTGTCTCAGAATAAAGCATGAAAAAGGACCCAATCTGAAGACCCGGGGTTCCATCTCTAGTACCAAAAACATTTTAAAAACAAAAAAGAATCCTAAACTTTAACATGGCATGTATCTGATATATTTTCACAAAATTAATTTATGCTATGCAGTATAAATCATGTAACTTCTATTTTATATCTAAATAATGAAATAGTGCCTGAGAACAAAACAAAGGAAACAAAAATCCATTGTACCTCTTATTTAACTGTTTCTATTACTTGTTCTTCCTCTTACTTGAGTTTTTAATCCAGCTGTAGACTACTCCCTTGAATGGGATATTGCCTAACTTTCTTGAGGTTTTTGAGTCTCAGATTGTGTCATATTCTGAGTCAGGGATTCCTTGTCTTTAGAACCACAGAATGTATGTTCTTGTCTCAGTGTAACACTGTTGTTACAAGTGATACATTGTGTCAACTTGAGAAGTCTAGAGCTTTGGCTGAGTGACTCAGCAGGAAGCCAGGGTGCTTACTTTGTATACATCCTGAGCCTGTGGAAGAGGAGGGCATGGAGATTGTGTGAGTACTACATGCTCCCTGGGTCGGGGTAGCCTGTTTACAATGTAAGGGAAGGAAAGAGGCTGCTTAACTTCCATTCCTCCCTTTTGCTCTTGTGGTTTTTGCTGTGTTCTGCTGCCATGAACATTTGCCCTCTGCCATGTGCCACTCTGCCTCTGAGCTAGCCAAGTATGAACTGAAATCTACACAAACTATAAACTAAATAAACCTTTCCTTCCTTCATTTTGGGCGTTGGGTATTTTGTCTCAGTAACAAGAGAAAAGTAACCAAGATACAGGTATGTCTCAGAGATTAAAACACAAAGCACATTGAAGTTGTCGAAGTCCAGCAGGACTTTCCAAAGCATGTGTCTGTGTCAGACACCATTCATGGGGCCATTTAGTTTTCACTCCAAGATTATGAAGTTCAAGGTTCTGATAATCCCCACTTTATAGAAAAGAAATGGAGGCACACACAGATAGGATAATCCACCTTCCCAAGCTACAACAGCATGTGGAAGAGCTGCAGTTTGAAGCAGCCAGGTGACTCTGGAAATCATGCTCTTCACTGCTACATAAGGTCATTTCTGACCTCTGCATGGTACAATTTACGTGTATGCATAGCATACAGTGTGTATACACAGACATATGCATATAAGGAAAATACCTACTACATGTTTTATATTTAGTATAAAATTTCACATGTTTAATGAGATACAATATAAAAACAAAGACTGGAAAATCCAGTTTGTGCAAAAGCCCATTACTTACATACTTACAATGTGCGCAACACCAGGTGCTTTAACCACTAGGTGGACCCACCTTCATTTTGGCGGTCCACGTCAGGGCTGACTTTTACTGTCTGGAAGCTGTTAGGTTTATTTTGTTGTCATTATTGTTTGTTTTTTTCCCTTTTGGGAAGCATTGAAATATAGGAGGGGTATGTAAATTAAAATCATTACACATTGCTATTCATTCCCCTCAACACACTCCCCCTTACTTTACACACACTATTCCCATTGCTCTTGCCACTTTCTGAAGCAGCTCTGGAAGTCCTCCTTCATAAGTGTCTATAAGGTGGGATACAACCGACTAAAGGCACTCACCAAAGAGGACTTTAAGAACTGCTTCAGGAGGTGACACAGGCAGGGGAGTATTTTGAGCATGAACTAATGGCAATGTGTCTTTTACTCTGATAATTTTTTCAACATTTGCCCTATTTTATATTACTTATTTTTATTATTCGTAGAGAATATTTCATTATAGCTACGTGTACCCAGTTAGATGAGGTTATTTGCCATGAGGTTGCAAACAGACATCACCTTCACCAAAACCTGTTACTTTGAGCTGCTTACATGCAATTTGCTGTTTTGTAGTGGCAATAATAATCCCGATTATGAAGATCCTTTATATAATGAAAGTGGTAATGGGTCCAAGATTATTTTATTTAGAAAGAGGACATGAAGAGCAAATTTTAGAGACTGGTGTTCATAATACTGCCGTACCCTGGAGCGTTGGAGTACCACCATCTGCAGCGTTTCAGAGGGTTAGCCAAAAAGGAGAGTGCAGAGGAACTCAGAGACAGGGTTGAGCTTTTTCCCTTACTGGTCTTTGGCTTCTTCCAAGTGGCAAGGGAAGGTTTATTTTCTATTTCTACTATGAGAATAGAAGTTATTGGAGGCAAAAAATAGAACCACCAAAAACTCAGAAGGAATTACCCAAGTAAGTAAAGGAGAACTTTGGGTCCTATGTCAGTGGGTTTTAATCTGCATCATCCTGGCAGTGCCCCACCATACTTTTTAACTGAGCACTTAAAAATATATAACATAAAGCCCAAATAGAACTTTTTCAATGGTTACATCACAATCACTTTTTATTCTGATTACAAAAGTTGTACACATTTATCATACAGGTTTTTTTAAATATCACAATATAAAAATTATACAAAAACACCATCTTTAGCCAATACAGCCACTGAAATTTGAAGATATATTTTTGTCCCCTGTGTGTGGGTGTGTTTATACAAACCTAATCATATTTTGCATCAATACAGTCATCTTTCCTGAAATTTTTTTCTTAAGCTTGAGGCTCAGTTATTTGGTGACTGTTAGGAATGTTACACATGTTTACTGATAGGCATTTTTATTTCACCTGAAATCTGTGACCCATGTTCTTACTGTGCTTTCAAATTTTTCAGCATTTCTCAAGACCAATGCGAGAGGATTGCCATGACATTTTTAGTTAAAATGCTTACCAGTCCCTAATTCTAAATCTGCATTAAGTAATGTCTTTGTTCACTTCAAGAGGGTAAGCAGTATGGCACTGAAAACATTTCCATTTCCTGCATCCAGATAAAAAGTAGCTTTGTGAGGTGTAAGCGTGTTTACTGAGAAAGTATCCTGCCAAAGGTGCATTGCATGGGGTAGAAACTTTTGGTAACCCTCAATGGTTTGCTTCCAAGTGTAATGTGTTGGCTGTGTGGACTTGTTAGGCACAAATTGCGAGTCGTCCTTAGCAGCCACATCAGTCTACCCAGACATTTTCTCTCACAAACAGGATAGCTAATGAATGACTGAACAAATTGTAAAATTATATGAAACATTGAATGAAAAATTAATACTTCTGTCTAAATGCTTATTATGGTAAGAAGAAAGAAAATAAATAATGAACACAAATACCCAATTTTCTAACCCCCTGCCCAGTGCAAAACAAAATTAGTCAGCAGTGGATCCTTCCACTGCTTTATGGTAAAGTAAAAGAAATATGAGAAATCGGGACAGTTTACTTGACGCAGATGAGCTTCCAAAGATTATTTACCATGGCTCTTTTTTAATCCATTGCAAACTTTTCAAACTCTTGGCCATAGTAGTTCACTCTGTTCTCCAAGCTCATCCCAAAATGAACTTTCTACAACCAAAATTGTTTTATCTGAAGTAATAAAGGTACTATTAGGTCTCCAGTAGCCATAAGAGCTCATAATCTGTAGACATTATGAGGTGGACATCTGGGGAAAGTGGACAACAATGGGGAAAAGGGCAGAAATAAAAATAATAAAATATAAGCTTCACATTAGCAAAAATCAATGATGTATTTCTGCAATAAACATAACTGGATATATTTGGAACTTTAGGACATTCAAGCATAATGAAAATTATCAATTAGAATAAGTAAATATGCTGTGTTTGATAGCCAAATGCAGTTTAATTCTATTTAAATATTATTTTTCTTTCTTTGAAACTATATTGGGAAAAACAAAATACAACAGAGCTATTTGCATTGCTTCAACATTGGATGTTCAAACCTAGGGCTGAAAGGAATAAAAGAAAGAAAAAGAAGTCCTGTGTTGATCAATATATCAGTGTTTCAGTCAGGGCTTTCCAGAGAAACAGAGCCAACAGTTTGCTAGCTAGAGACGGATAATGCCTGTGACCTCACCTACTGAGGAGACTGAGGCAGAAAGATCTCAGGCCTAGGAAGACCCTTTCTCAGAATAAAAGACAGTTGATATGTAGCTCAGTTCCATCTTGGTTCAATCCCAAGCACCACAAAAGAGAAAAGAGAAGAGAGGGGAGGTGAGAGGGAGGGAGGGACAGAGGGAAGAAAAGAGAGGAAGGAGATAGATCTATCCACATGCCTCTTCTCTAGATTTCCTTCTTACCAGTGTTCCAGTCATGTTCTGTCCAAGTCCTTGAGTTTGGGCCATAAATTGATATATAATCACACAATCTACCATCTCTTCTTCCAAGCAAAGTGAAGAAGCACATGCACTACTCAAAGTTCTGCCCCCTGGAGGGATTCCCTTTCCACTGGACAATGTCCCTTGACAATGTCCCGGAGAGGGTCTATGACCTCGCAGCTGTCCTCCTGCAGATGGTAGCTGTCTGTTATGCAGAATCGCCACTATACCAGGCCCAAGTCCTCTTTGCTGCTGTTGACTCCCTCTTGGGAGCAGCCACGAGGCCACAGGTGCAGGCTGGGGTAGTGAAGGGGGTGCAGTAGAGCTGGGACCGTGACATTCAGGCACCTTCTCTGTATGTAACTTGCTTGTATCTAGGGGCCTGACATCATAGAAAGTATTTCCACTTAACAATGAGAAGCTGTGCACACCCACCTGTGTGGGTGGTGCAAGACAGAATATTCAATTCATGATGGGAAACCCAATTCACATAACAACTTGGAGGACAATGGGTGAGTATTCATTCTGTGCAGGCCTGTGTCAGGCCAGGAGCCATTTCATCAAAGGAGAATAGTTATCTGCAGAGAGTGTCAGGGCTTTGTTCCAAAATCCTACAGGCTCGCACTGTGACTCATGTAGATGGGCCTGCCTGAGACTCCAAACGCATCCCTCTCTGCACTTTTGTCACCACTGGATCTGCTAGTCCTGCTCTTAAAAGGCAGAATGGTGTGCATGGCATCCTGGACCTGTGGTAGAGCTTTTTCTTTTTCTGGGTGCTACTCCAACCTAGCAGCTTTTCAGTCACATGGTAAATGCACCAAAGCAACAGGATCAAATAAGGACCATATTGCCTCTGAAATCCAAAGAAGACAACTAGGCATTTTGCCTCTTTGTTGGTTGTGAAAGAGGCAGTTACAACACTTTATCCTTTACCTTACAAGAGATAGCTCAATATATCCCATGCCAATGGACTCCTGAAAATTTCATTGAATTTTGCTGAATTTCTGTTTTGCTGAATTTCTGTTTTCCAGCTCCTGACATGCAAATGTCATAGTAGTAAGTAAAGAGTAGTTTTTACTTCTTGCGCTCAAGCTTCAGTCAGCATAATGCCATCAGTGTCATAGACTAGAGTCCTATCTTTAGAAAGGAAAAAATAAGCAGGATTTCTGTGAACTAAATTATAATATAGTGCAGAGAGTTGATAAATCCCTGACACATGACAGTGAAGGTATATCAGTAGCCTGGCTAGCTGAAAGCAGCGGGCTGCTTGTAGTGGTCCTTATGGTCCAGCGTAGAGAAAAAGACATTCGTTAGATCATACTAGGTGCCAGGGATGTGTTAGTTTTCTTGAGCAATGAAGCCACATCTACTTTACCATTTGCAATTGAAGCCATTGCCTGGTTAAATTTGTGATAATCCAGCCCATCCCAAGGCACAGATCCAATAGGAAAGCTGAATGGTGGTGTGATGTGAAGCACCATCTCCAAATCTTCCCAGTTCTTGATGGTAGTACTGATCTTGGCAGTCTCTCCAAAAGCGGTATGCTCTAGGTTCAGTATTTCCCGGTGCGACGGCAATTCTATGTACTTCTGCTTACCCCTTCCCACCATACTAGTTCTTATTCCATAAGGCTAAAAGAAGAGAAAAGGAGATTCTGCCAGCTTCTGAGTATGTGTATTCTAAGTGTGCATTCCAGAACTGGGGAAAGAACCCACGAGGTCACTGAAGCAACCTGAGCTAAAACTTTAGTGATTACCTGACCTGTCCAACCCCCTTCCCTGACTAATTGACCAGGGGCATTTTGAGTCTGCAGGAATTAGTGTCAGTTCTCTCATCCCAGAAGGTCTGATTCCCAGTGTGTAGTCATTCTGGTAAGCAGCTCTAAGACTGGGAAATGATTAACAGTATAAATGTTAGAGATTGTGTGGAGACACTTCTTCATGGGGAGCTGACTTCCCTTTCCTTCAAGGGTCTGTAGATGTGGACACAGGATCAAGTCTAAGAATTGGTTAAGATTCTGTAGCTCTCTGTTTTAAGATTCTGTTTAGGCTTCTATTTATATAACTTAGAATTTTTTGTTTAAGTAGGTCAGGTAAGAGCCTGGTAACCTTTCTACCTGTTTCACTTTAAGAACACCATGATCACAAATTGGTATCTTCAAGTCATTTACTCAGGTAAACAAATATAGGCATGTAAGACTGATCAAACAATTAAACATTAACTATTCCTTTCAATAAAGCAATAGAAATTAGTAGCTTAGCTATCTTGTATATACATATATTCATATTTTTCTCTTTTTTCCTTTCTCTTTTCCCTCATCCCAGTTGTTCTTTTCCTTTTGAGCAGTTTCCTTCCCTTTCACAGTGTCTATTGTACCTCCTAGATTTTATTCACTCTTTCAGGTTGTTACACTAGTGAGACAATACAGTGTTTACACATGAGGGTCAGATTTATTTCACTTATCAATGTGTAATACAACAACCATTGTTAATTTCCTATCACTATGTCTGAAATTCTGTATTGATTGTATTGTTTTTGTGTTATTTTGTAAATGTATGTGTTTGTTAATATGTTTTCATTCTTTTATCTTTAAAATTAAAAAAAAGGAACGAACACCAGGATCAACCAACCAGTACATTGGTCTGTTCTAACTCTGCTTTGCCTCTGGCACCCTTTATAACAACTATGTCCACATTTTTTGGAAAGATGCTGCTCTTTGACTTCTAACGTCTTGGGATCCAGTTCTCATGTTACCGTTTAGGTTCATTAATAGTTAGTGCCATTTCTACTATAAATTCTGGCCTGTAGATTAGAGCAATCATGGAGCTCTTCCAGGGTGCCATGGTTCTTCTCAAAAATTTATTTCTGCCTGTGCGAGTAAAAAGTATATCTTCTACCCACTTCCACCGTGGTTGAGCAGGTCTTAAATGAACAACCCCCTATAATACGCCAAGCTCCCCAAACCTTTGAGTCTTTTCTGTATTCATCCAAGGCAAGTATGGCCTTTCTAAGTCACTTACTATGGGCCAACTTTGGTCTATGTTTCAGCCCACCAGACTGGTAAAGCCTTATCTCATCCTCCAAGCTGCAACCAACATTCAGTGTAGAATCTTTGCTTAATGATTACATTTTCAGTAAGTTCAGATGGATCCATCATGGATTTCCACCATTATTCCACACACTTATCCATTCCCACACGTTCCCTGGAGTTGTGTCCATGAAAGTAAGAAACTCAAGTAGTTTTTTGGAGTGTAGCAGACTTCCTCGTGGGTCACACTCTACTACCTGATGTTTAGATGCTGTTGGACTTGAGTTCAGTTACAGGTCGAGAAACGAGGAGGAATGATGGGAGCTGTGTCCCGAGGAGACTCAGTGTGGTCTTCAGCAACCATCTCAGATGGTTCTTAGAAAATTCAGGGTTTATCTCCTCGGATGGAGATAAGAGGGAAGCTCCCACTAACAAAGAAGGCCACTAAGAACTGAATACTTCCATTTCCCCAGCCTCACCAGGCTCTTCCCACATATACCATTCCAAACTTACGGGGGCCATTTCTTTCCAAGAAATACTGTATGCAACAGTACCCGCCTTGCAAGGCTGAGAGTTCAACTTGTGTTGTAATTCAGTCAGTCATAGGATGAAATTCCAGGTCTCATTGTCAGCAGCATCACCCCAGTGACTATAGGAGGAATCTCTTTCAGAGGACACATGATCTTTCAGATCACTTAGGCAACACTTACATCATAAATCATACTTTTTTTGCCCTATTTTGTCCAGCAAAATAAACAACAACCAGCCAATTTTACTGTAATTGCTAGTTTGCACAAGGTGTTTGCCATTATCACATTGTCACCCAGATCTTTGCCTTTTGGAAGTAGTTGATTGGGCAGCCCACTGGTGATATTTTGTTTATCTGTATTGCCAGGTAATGCCATGGATAATCACTGCTCTCTTTGCTACTAGAAATAAAGAATCGGCCCAAAACCCCAGGCCCATCTAAAAAGAATTCTCTTCTTTTAAAACCACTCTCAGTATCAATACCTGGTTTAGTTATGATTTTCCAGAGAAACAGAACCAATAATGTATGGATTAGAGGAGGAGGAAAAGGAAGAAGAGAGAGATATTATGAGACATTTATACATATGGAGGTGGACAAGTCCCAAAAATCTGTAGTCAGAAAGCTGAAGAGCTGATGGCTTACTTGCATTCTGAATACTAGTAGAATCCACATCCAGAAAGAGCTAATATTTCAGTTCAAGTCTGATCTGGGAAGGCAGGAAATAGTCCATGACCTACTAGATGCAGTCAGGCAAGAGGAATTCTCCCTTTCTTGGCTTGTCCCACTCACATCATCAGCTGACTGGGTGCATCCCACTCATATTAAGGAGATCGATCTGCTTGCCTCAATCTGCCAAGTCAAATGATAACCTCATCTCATCCCAAAAAATCCTTCTGGACAAACCCAGAATCATACCTGAAAAGGTCTTGATACCTATGGCACAGCCAAGTTGACACACTAAATTAACTCTTGTAATGAGCACCTGATAATTTGTGTAAAGCTATTATGAATTTAGAGAACATACTCTGCCTGTTTTATAGCTAAATTTATAATTACTCTAATAACAGTCATTTTGCTGTGGTTTCGGAAGAAGCATTTCCTTTTTGAGATGTGCATGCCATGAAGGTGCTGCCAAAAGAAAACTTTTAAAAACCTTACACTTTTCAGGCCACTTTCTCCTCTCTTGTGATCTCCAGCATTTCAAGGAAAGGGGGAGGCAGATGTTCTCAGCTACATACATGACGCATGTGAATGGTTAAGAATGATCAATACGCAACAAAAAAAAGAAAGGTTTGAATGGTTTATGCCATTGCCAAAGCTATGGAGGAGATATTTCAAAAGGGAGAAGAGCTAATGTGGCATGATGAAAAGGCCCTCGATCAGGGCTCAGAGAACTACATCTAGTTTGTATAAGAGCACATGGTTTCTCTGGTCTCTGTTTTTTTCATATGTATAAAACTCCAGGTATACATATTATAAGATAATGCACATAAAACTCACCCAAAGTATGCAGTTGAGTGGGTTTTAGGATATTCACCAAGTTGTAGACTCCTAAACCCAGTTTTTGTCATCCCTGCAAAAAGAAACTTGTGTCTATCAGCAGCCCTTCCCCATTTCCACCAAGCACCCCTCTCAGCATTAGGCAACAGTAGTCTATTTTCTGTCTGTATAGATTTGTGTGCTCTAGACTTTTCATGTAAAGAGAATCATTCAAGGTGTGATCCTTTTTGATATCTATCTTTCACTTACCATAATGCTATCCACTATGCAAGAGGCATCTATACCTCATTTTGATGGATGAAAATTATTCTAATGTATAATATACTATATCTGGGTTACCCATCCAAGAGTTGGTGAACATTTAGCTGTTTCTCTGGTTTGGTTCTCATGATAAAGCTGTTACAAATATGTGTACACATGTTTTTAGTTTTCTTGGTTTTATATCTATTAGTGGAATTTGCTGGGTCATGTGGTAACTCTGTGTTTAACTTTTTAAGGAACTGGCAAACTGTTTTCCAAAGGAATTGTCCCACCTATTTTCCTATGGTCGTGTGAATGCCCAAAGTTCTCTACAACCTTGGCAGTGCTACTGTCTGCCCCTTGATTATAACTTTACTAGATATAAAGTAGTATCTGAGTGTTAGTTCTGTTTGCATTTCCCAGATGGCTAACCATATTAGCTCTTTTTATACTTATACATTGGACATTTAGGTATCTTTTGGGGAGAAATATCTGTTCAGATGTTTTGTGCATTTTTAAATTGAGCTACCTATTTGTTACTGAATTGAGTTTTTGAAATATAGTCTAGACACAAGTCCCCTGTCAGATGGCAGATGTGTAAATAGTTTCTCCATGCTGTGAAGTTGCCTTTTCACTCTTTTGGTGGCATATTAAAAAAAAAAAAGGTTTTTAATTTTGGGGAGTTCTAATTCAGCTGTTGTCTTGTGATTTGTGTCAGTGGTCATACTTAAAAGAGCTTTGCTTAACCAAAGTTCACCAAGATTTGTATTTTAGCCTTATATTTAAGCACATGACCAGTTTTGAGCTAATATTTGTATACATGTATAGAATTAGGAGAGAGACTCCCAATTCAGTTTGCATGCGGTTATCCAGTTGTTAGAGCATCATTTATCCCAAAGACTATTCTTTCCTCATTGAATTTTCTTACTTCCTTGTTGAGATCAATTAACCCTGCTTGCAAGGATTTATTTCTGGATCTTTATTCTATCTCAAAGATCTATAATCCAGTTTTTATGCCCACTTGTTGAGATCAATTAACCCTGCTTGCAAGGATTTATTTCTGGATCTTTATTCTATCTCAAAGATCTATAATCCAGTTTTTATGCCCAAACTGGATGCTGTTTTCTCCCAGGAAGGATGTGGGAAACAAAGGTGTTGGTTCTATGATCCCATGGTTCCTTTGAGGTCTAACATTACCAACAATAGGGTCGCAATTCCTGTGAGCTGTAGAGCACTGTCCTCACCACAACCCCAGGGACACAAGTGGCATTGTTCCTCTTTTCTTTCTGGCCTAAAATTTCTACCAAGTCATTTTTAAAGGAGAGACAATGATCCACTGTGTCTGGAAGGCAACACATCCCACTGTGTGTTTAACCATTTCTTAGCAAAACAGTTTTTCATATTAATTAATCAACTCTTTAGAAACCACAAAAACTAAGAAACTCTTCAAAGGATCTGAAATAGCTGTGGCAAAAGGTAAACAAAGGATGAAGTTCTTTAAATCAGAGGAGAAATTCAAGAGACGAATAAGGAACTAATGTTGAGAAGAAGAAAGATGATGAAATGTAGGAAAGAATAGTTCCTTTGAAAAACCAAGGATAAGGGAAGCTGCTTTGATTAATCAAAAGCTTATATCTGAGTGTCTTCATTCAAAGTAAGAAAGAAGAGGAATATCCTTTGCCGTGTAATTAGAAAAGACAAGTAGTTCAACAAGAACTATTTTTTACTATTTCTTAGGTCCACAACAATTTGTTGTATGCAGTTAGAAAGATTTTGAATTAAATGAAAGGCACCATCCTGGACTAGTAAATTTTTTTATCTAGGAACTTTATAACACATTAATGATAAAATTCTAAAGTTGTAAAATTCTAATTCTACAGAGGTGATTCTCGGTAAGAAGTGAATACTGATAGCCCAATACTCTATGCCTTTGTTAGGCTTGGCCAACTCAGTATGAAATTAAAACAAGAGGAATGGGTGGCCAACATATTCCATAGTTGCCTCTTAATTATCGGCTATCTCAGCCAGAGACTTGGCAGAACATCTGACATATCCAATAGAAGTCTTTACAGTTATAATTCCCATGTACTGATAGCAGTTGGTGTTGCAGAACACAGAAGCAATGCTGGGATCCTGAGACAGTCCTAGGATGGCATTTCCTGAGCTCTTCTCTCGGTCCTCCCAAGCCACTTGTGAACAACTTAAAAATTAGATCCCTTGGTCTGTGATAAGAAAGTACAATTGTCATGCTATTATAGAGCTTTTTAAAAAGTGTACTATGCACTTCGGAGGCTGAGGCAAGAGGATCATTGCAAGTTCAAGACCAGCTGGGGCTACAAAGTGAGCTCAAGGCCAGCCTGAACTGCATAGTGAGACCCTGTCTCAAAAAGACAGAAAAGAAGAAGAAAACATAATAGTTTATGGCTGAGAATGTACCTGGTATCTGAAGAGTTAGAAAAGCACATGTAACTGAATGAGGGAGTAGTTAGCTGTCCAGCACATTAGTTATGGTGAGTGACATTAAATGCTAGTATATAAGCACAAATTGTCTGCACTGTAACATACAGACACATCTTTGCACACACATGTGCACACACACACACACACACACGTTTCTTCCCTTCATCACAATTTAAGGCAGATATTCCTCATCAGTGAGGCTTACACAAGGGATTTCAGATGCCCTTTCCGAAGGATGATCTTGCCTCTTAAGCTGTTGGGATTCCATTCATTTCACAGAACAAAAACAAGAAAGGGTCCCACATTTTTTTAAAAATCAGATCATCTTGGAAGTGACACTCTACTTCTCCTCTACTACACTAGCCCTAAAGTTCATTATCTAGTGAAAGACTCATTCAAGAGAAAGATCTTAGTAATAAGATTTGGTAACAGACCCTGACAAAGAGATTACAATCAGCACAACTCTGTAGCATCCAGAGATACTTATTTATAAACACAATGGTCGAGCTCTGTCTGAGCCCTGGTTGGACAGTCTAAAACACCAAGTTCTCAGCTTTAAGAAGCCTACATCCTCAGGAAGAAAGGGAGAGATGGAGAACAGACCAAAAAGGAATGAGCAAGTTCAAACAAGATGCTTTCAAATAGCAAATGTTGTAAAACAAAAAGTAGAGCTCCGAAGCACTGGGTCCTGCAAGAGGACTTCACTTGCTAAGCCTGGGTGTCTGGGAAGTGTCTTTCTGAGGCTCACCACCTAAGTAGAACAGCAGCAGTCAGCCACGCCCACATATGTAGAACCAGGATTCTTGGCAAGGAGACTCCATCATCCATAGGCATGAGATTCATGATGGGCTTTGTCAGTGGATCTAAAGCCCAGAGAATCAGAAAGAAGTCTTTCGGTGGAGTGAAGGGTCTGACGTGAAGGTTCTTCTAGGCCTTGATGAGGAGATTCTGTTTGATTATCAGGATACTGAGAAAGATCCAGATGATTTGATCTTCTCCAACCTGCGTTCCTCCTGATACCTTACCAAGCCTCTCTGGAGCGTCATCACCACCCCTGTTGCTCACAGCCTGGTACCTTTGCCCTTACTTCAAGCACATCCATCTTCAGTTACCTGGTGATGTGGATATCTGAGCTCCTCAAGCAGAATGAAACCTCCTGGAGGGGACAGACTCATATCTAATTTGTGGCTTCCGCAGTAGCAAGCACAGTTCCGAGAAAGCATTTAGGTCCTGAGTAAGTGCCCCAAAAGTGCACAGTGAATAAATAAATGAAAGGATGGCAGTGGGGGAAGGTGTAGTGAGCAATGTCCCCTGGTATTTAGCTGAGGCAACACGCTGTCATACTGTGTCACTCGATCCCCACCAGTGTGTTGGGCTCAAGGGGGGGAGTCTGCTATCTGCACAACCATGGGAAGTAAGTTAAGAATAAGTCAAAGGGATAGGAAGATCTGTGGCTTAGCCTTGGGAGGGGAAACGAGACCACTGCAAAAATAGGGGAGAAGGAGATAGACTCCATCTGAGTAGGGGAAGAAGTTGGCGAGAGACAACTGTGCTTGACTCCGCTGATGAAAGGCAGAATCAAGCAGAATACTCAGTAGGCAAATAATTAAAGGTTAAGTTATGTGATGCAGACAGACAGAGCTGCAGGGGTTCAGAAAAATCTAATAAAGAAAATAGATTTGGGGCTGAGGAATGAGAACAGACACTGAGGTGGCAAAAAGCAAAACGACTCGGTAAAATGACACAAAATATTTACCGCAAATAATGGGATAGTGTAAAGGCTAGTGAATTAAGGAATGGGGAACAAAAAGATCTCAGGACACATTAATTAAGAGACAAGAAATCAGAAAGAAACCAAAGGAAAAAAATGTAAAGGGCTGTTAGCTTCTATTGTTTAATTAAAAAATAAAATGACTGCCGCAGTGCTCACTGGGCATTTCCGATTCTGCACCTGCAGAGTGGGAGAAGGAGCACTCTCTGCCAGGATTCTGCCTCCGGCCTCTTTGAGGTTGGGGACATTGGGTTGTGTGGGTTAAGACTGTGACCCGCAGAGGATACGTGATTGTCAGAACGACTCTGTAGAGCGCTTCCTTTTTTCTGGCCCAGTAGCCAACAGTGTTCAAATAGGTGGCTGCTTTTGTCATCCTGGATTCTTGGATGACACACGGGAGGAACAAGAAAAAGATCTTTGCAGGTTTTTGTGACTATGACAAAAGTTTATTTAACAAAAAGTTTGATACCAAAATGTACCTGACCCACTTTTCGGGCCCGTGGAATCTGACCTTTTGGAGAGGGCCATGGATTTCTCTGCTGAGAAGCCATTATTTAAACTCATTGCAAGGCTTCTGGCCCAGTTGTACTATTTCTTCCAATGACAGCTATTCCAGTATTTCTGTGGCCCATTAGTAGCCAGCTCCACACACTCATTATCACAGGAGTCACGAAGGGATCGAATCCCCACATTTTCCCTGGCCCTGTCTGCCTCCACTTAATGTCAGGGATACCTACTTGTCCATGAATTTCTCCAGCTCTGCTTTGCTTGTGGTGTCTACTCGGCAGGCCCCGAGCTGCTTGGAAAGATCTTTGCTATTTTCAGCCTCCGAGATGTTGTAGTTGTTTATTAATTGCAGCAGCGGGACATCTTGCTCTAACTGGTGAACTAGCCATTATTCAGAAGGATGAAAGGATGGATGTGGACTGAGATCCACCCCTGAGGTAGGAGGCCATGGAGACATTAAAGATGAAAAAAGAAAGCAACATTGAGTCGGCAAATGCTACTGGACAGCCTTCTAACCCAGCTGTCCCCAAAGGCATTACAGTGGCATGGCTGGAAGCATCAGTGCATTGTGTTCCCCTGCTCAGCCATGCTCACTTGGTGACAGACAGGGCAGCCCTCTCCTCAAGGAAGGTTGACAGGGCCAGAGAGGGCCTGGCTCAGGCCTTCCAGCTCAGCCTCTCCTCACAGCCAGCAGGACTTGGTCGACTCACCTGAGGATCAGAAAGTCAAGAGGACAGTTGGTGGTGCTTCCAGATCTCCAGCACCATAGGCCTGTGACACAGGAGGACAAAGAAGCAGAGATAATCACAACCAAAAGCATAAAATAGAACAGCAATTCATAAACAGCAGAGAGCAGAATGCTCGATCGGTTTCTGACAAGAGGGATATATTTAGGAAGATAAAACCAAGCTTACATGAATAAAGCAGAAATTGATTTTCCATATGGGGCCTACCAATGCAGAGATTAGTAAAAAGAAAGGAGAACAAAAAAGAGATAAGTCCATTTTTGTTCGAACAATGTGTGACACATTAGTGACTTTCCCTCCCAAGGGGAAGTGATGAGGGGGGTGGAAGAGAAAGGACATGAATGTCTTTTTTAGGTCTATCTCTGACTACTCATGGAAACCTAATTTTAAATTTTAGGAATTATATTTAAACTCTACTAGAGATCATTGTGTTAATATTTTAAATGGAGCTTTTAAGTTTCTTTGTGAACTTTAAATAGAAATAAAATATCCATTGATCTTTTTTATGTTTGAAACAAAAATCATGTTTTTCATTTTCTTTCTTTGTGAAAGAAGAGCACAAATGAGTAAAATTAATTCTTTTAGGGAATTTCTTTCACACCAAGAAAATTCTTACTGCCTAACACAAAGGCCCTACCAGGGTAGAAGTTCATTCTGTGGTTGATTTGTACCTGAATTCCAAGAACCTGGGGATCACACTATGTGAAAGTATAAGTCTGACAAATCTGCCTCACTTTTGTTTGTTGGCCATGACCCAAGAGCTCAATTCCTGCTGGCCATGTTTACCAAAGAAACGTGTGCCTGGCTGGCTGGCTGGCTGGCTGGCTGGCTGGCTGGCTGGATAGATGGATGGATGGATGGATGGATGGATGGATGGATGGATGGATAGAGGAAGGGAGGGAGGCAGCAGTGTATAGAGCTATAAAACAAGGGAGCTCAAGAGGGTGTAGGCTTTATGTAAAACCCAAACCCAAACAGTCTGGAGTTAAAAGCAGTCTAACTCGGAGCTAATGTGGAACTCAGTTGGCCTGGCTTGAGTTTTGTGCTGCCTTTTGCAGCATGGCCGTCATCAAGTTCTGTCAATTTCCTCTGCCACAAGGCCTCCATCCACAGGAACAGAACTGAGGGACCTAGCCTAGGAGGTTGTTAGGAACATACATAAGAACTATTAAGTGTAAACTGAGCTTTCTTTGAATTTCTTATTTTAAAAAGTATATCTCAAATGCATTTCTCTTTGCCTGTACTTCCGGTTCTGTATTTTATTTTTGTGGTGGTGCTGACTCTTTTGCCTGTGTCTTCACCATTTATTTCTCAGACTGTAATTTGAAACAGTGCTCGGCCCCTGCTTGCTCGTGACCCCTAACATGATGTCCAGCTCACCCCAAGAATCCTTCATAAGTCTGCAAAGCAGCCATTCCACTAGGTTCTGAGTCCTAGGGCTCACTTCACCAGGGTTAGTGCATAGGCTGGAGGAAAAGCAATCAAAATGATTACAGAAACAAAAGGAATGCTTTGACTTATCTTTTATGCTTAAAATAATGCTGTCAGCATTAATGAGATAAATCATTTAAAACAACCATACCATCCTGAACTCTTAGAACAGTTAGTTTGTTGTTATTAGAAAAAAATGTTCAATTCATTATATGAAGCGAACACTTGTTCACACTACAGAAGTGATGTTTCCCATATACTCAGAGAGACCCTACAGATGCTGCTGTTCTTTCCTGATGAGGAAACTCAGGCTAACAGAGCCCTGAGGTGCCTCCCGGCTGATGTCACCCACCTGATGAATGGAGGGGCCCAGGCAGAAGTGGAGGCAAGGTCTGGTTCCAGCACCTAGGCTCCTTACTGCCTGGCTGAGCTGCTTCTTAAATCACCCTGCCATGCTTAGCCTGGTGGAGTGGTGTCTTGAAGACTATACGGTTCCGTCTCTTTGTATTCCTGCTTATAAATGTGAAGCAAAGAGAAATGAAAGGGACTGTCCAGGGTTATACATTGTTACGTTTTTCTCAACATAACGCTTTCATTGAAACTCATTTTTAGGCTTTCTGTGAACTAATGGTGAAGTCATTATATTCTTTAATTGAATGCCCAATAAGAGAGCATTTTCATCTTGTTTTCTGATCTCATGTCCATAGTGAAATGTAAAAAGGGGTTGCAGATCCAAGAGTCCTTGTCTCCATGGATAGATAGCTTGCTTGGTCCTGGAAGGAAGAAAATGGCCCTTAGGCAGAATCCATTTTAAGTAAAATGAGCATGTGGTCATTTTCTTTTTGAAGAGCGTCTCTGAGGCACTAAGGGGGAAGATGACATGACTGACCTTCTAAGTCATGTAACTTTAGCTTACAGTCAATATGTGACATCAGGAGAAGGAGAAGGAAATCTTTCCTACCCTGCCAGTGTCATATATTTCACAAGGACCTCCAGGTCACTCACTTCAGTATAGTTCAGAGTTTGAAGTGCTGTGTCTTCCGTAGCACAGTTAATTTTATTTTTAGCTGTTAAGGTTTCTATTGTTTAGTCAGTGTTCTTTTGATTACTTGAATATTAGAACAGGTATTCATAATGTGTGTTAGGTGCATGATCTAATTTCAAAACCAAAAATCACTTTCCTTGAAAGATTGAGAGGTATTCACTATTACCTTTTACAAAGCCAGAAAGCAAAATGACTCCAGATCATTTTCTTTGAAAATGGTACATCATGGCTGAATGTAACTTAAAATTGCATCCATTCAGTGAAAACCTCTGTTAGTGGCTCTACACAGAGGTAATGTACTTTTACAGAAAGGCCCGGCTCCTCACTAACCTTGGACCTTAGATGAGTTACCCAGCTTCTCTGAACCTTAGTCTCTATACCTGTGAAACTGGAGAGAGAATCTACAGAGTTTTCATAATGGTCAAATGCCTGATTGTACATAAACTGTTCGGGACAGTCCTTGGTACTCAGTGAATTTCTGAGGTGATCTCTATATTTAATTACCGTGCACTTAGCCAGTCCTAAGTGTGTTTATCTTCAGGCATAGGATGGACAGCTGTTTCTTCAGCCTCTGAGTCCTCATCTATTCATTCAGTAAATGTTCACCGGGGATCTTCTCAGGGTCAGACACTGTCCTAGGCACTGGGGTTAGAATTGAGCAAATCAGATTAGGAGTTCCATTACTGAGTGTAGGTTCTATTCACGAAACACTGTCAGCCAATGCATGTGTGTAGTTTAGTGGAAATCAGTACTCAGCTAAAAAGTGATGGAGAAATGGCATAAAACTCCTTAGGATGTAAGGGACACGGGTGTTAAGTGGGTCGTGAATAATCCAGTTCTAGATGGTGACCAAGGAAAGCGTTCCTAAGGAAACATTTTAGTACAAAGTGGAAGGAGGTGAGGATACCAGAGGAATTCTGCCCTGTATCATAATACTTATGTACCACTTCGCTTAGGTATGTCCTTCTTCACATCATGTGTCCAAATTAAATCCACCACATTCCTCTCTCAGAGCCTGTCCCTTGTGCAGTGTCTCTGACACACCATCCCATCCTGCTGGTCACCCAGGTGGTCAGTTAACCGTGGCTGGGCTGAGCTTGTTTTTCATTCTCCTGGCCATGCAAAACAGTGTCCCTCGAGTCAGTGCTGTGTCCTGCAAGTTTTACCTCCATGATCCTTTCACATGTCTTCTTTTCATTTTTGTTTGAAACCAGCGTACTTGGGATGTGTAGTGCCTTTAATTCAAGTATCTTAGTAATTCCTTAGTTGGAATTCCAAACTGTGGTGCTTAGTTCACTGTTTTTGGCCATCAGTGGGGTTATCAGTTCAGTCCTAATATCCTCAGCAGTTCTGTGGCTTAAAATGACTTAAAGCAATCAAGCAATTCCAGGACACGTTAATGCAGGACATGGTAATGGTCAGCAACATCCAGGCTGCAGTTCAGCTCACTCAGACCCCTGAGGCCTCTCAGTGTGCAACAGAAAGGCAGCAGTGGTTCCATCAGTGGAAGATGGGGCAAGTCTCTGGCCCCCAGAACAGTTTCTGACTGGTGTCACCATTCACCACAGCAGACTTCCATTCACTGCCCTGGCTACTTACAGATCTGTGCTTATGACAGCTATGAGAAAGGAAGACCAAGCAGCATGCACTCCCTCAGCACAGGAGCTTCCAGCATCTGAACACAGTACAGAATTCTCTAGCAACCACAGCAGGAGAAGAAATGGCTTTGGTTGGACACAAGCAATGTCTGTCAAATCCTCTACTAAGTTGTTGAGTCTGATACTCAAGCCTTTGAGAGAAACTACTTTTCCTTCTGCAGTGCAGTTCACTCAGTGTGTGCTCCGAACTCTCATCTCCATGCCTTAGATCAGTTGATCTCAGCATGGAACCCAGAGACTAAGACATTATTGGCCTTTTTTATTTTCATTTTTACAGAAACACACAGTGGACTTCTTCAAAAAATACTTGATATATATTATGCAGCAGATTCTATGCAGAAGGCAGTATTCAAATCTAGCTTTCATTAAAAGACCTTCAGAAATGTACACACAGCCATTATTTTCACTAAATTTATTTTTAAATGCACTTTTATAAAAATACATTATGTATACCAGAATGTGATGTGTATATTATTATTTTTGAATGAATTATTGAGGATGAAATGTTAAGTGGCTTTTTTTCTCATGTGATAAATTTTGATAGATGTAGTATACACATAAATGAAAATTCTTTACTTTCTTGGTCTGAGATTGTAAAGGGATCTGTGAGCAAAGCCAGGGCATCGTTGCCTCAGGCTCACTCAGACACTGGCTTCTACTAGCAGTACTGTTTTCTCCAACACTAAGTGCTTATCCTGAAAGACTTCAGTCAAGTGAGTCTTCACCAGGCCTCGGAAGTCCGCCCTTATCCCACTGAATCTAACAGGTTCATTTTCTATTGTTGCATAATAGATCATTCTACAACTTAAGAGTTTAAGAGTAAAGTGTGTTATCACTCAGTTCCTGGAAGTTAGGAGTCTGAGCCAAGCAGACTGCTTTCCTCCCTTCCCCTTAACTCCTAAGAAAGCTAAGAAAGGTGGGGGGAGGCGGGGAGGGGAGCAGGTGGAGGCTGGAGAGAAGGCAGAGGGAGAACAGAGTGTGGAGGGTGTAATGCACAGCACATTTTTAGCCTAATCTTGGAAATGATGTTGCCTGTAATTGTGGGGCACATTGAGGAAGGAATATACGAAGTCCCTAGTTCAAAATTAGGAAATAAATGTTGTTACAGATTTTTTCCTCACCTCTCCTGGCCTTTCTTTCTTGACTTGCTATTACAATTTTTATTTACTGTGTCATCCTGGGCAGAGAAAAACTAAAATTATAAATTATTAGCATGAATCTTACGATCTACTTTATGCCATGTCTAGTTTCAGAAACAAGAACATTTAATAGTAAAAAGAATCACCAAAATGGCACAGGCCGTAATTTTTTTAGCTTCATCTATGCTTGTGCAATTCACTCTCATGAAAAGAATAGACTACTGCAGAAAGCCAACTCCACCCCTGACCCACCAGCCCTCTTGGCCTGTGGTTTACTGCTAAGCAAGGAGCTCGTCAGCCTTCCCTTCCCTTTCCTCCTGTGCCGTGATTTCCCTTACATACAGTTGTCTGACATAGAGCAGTACATGCAGAAAATATAGTAAAGGTCATTAGTCATTGATATTTCTTAGGACATCTCTAGCTTCTTTCTGTGTCCTAAGTAAACTGATTTGGTCAAAGGAGTTCTTGATGCTGTCAACCCTTGACCTAGTCAGCTGTAGAAGTGACTCTGTCGTGGTGGACTCGGGTCTCCCAAACGCCCATGGCTGATGGGACCTCTGGAGTTCTGCCTGCATGAAGCATTGAAAACACTGTCCGTGAGCAGTGTGGCAGGGGGAAGACACCAGACACACAGACAGAACGCAGCTCTCTGCCCTGTGCTCATGGTCTGTTGTCTTGCTTGACTTACAAAATTTAAAGATTAAAACTACTAAAAATTTTGAGTTGATGGCACTGTATTAAATAAAATGCAGGGCCCTGTGTGGGTAGCTCACTTGCATGAGGCCAGCCCTGCCCATTCTTCTGCAGTGGAGGAAATCCACTGGAACCCAACCATACTCAGCAAGGGGGTACAACGAGCATACATTCCAGGCCTCCCTGAGGACTGTTTTACGTGTTTTTGACACATGCTACATCATCTTTCTCTTCCGATTTGTTCCTTTCTTCCTATATTCTGTAGTTTTTATGTCCTACTTTTCAGAACACACTAATCTCTTCAAGGATAGCACTCCTATGTGATATCTATCTGTCTGTCTATCTATCTATCTATGTACCTGTCTGTTCATCCATCCATCCACCCACCCATCGCTCCATCCACCCATCCACCCATCCATCCATCCACCCACCCATCCATCCACTCATCCATTCAGACTCCTCTTTGTCATAAAATGTACGTCAATAGTAAGTTTGAGTCCATGCTTTGGAAGTGAGTGGGTGGATGAGCCAATGGAACTGTGATTTAAATTCTAGACAGTAGTTTCTGTTAAAAAAAAAAATCAGAATGAGACATTAACCTTGATGTTTTCCTCAAATGCTGCAAGATTAACATTGGTCTTCATCATTTCTGTTCCTTTTCTTTCCACCAGCCACATGCACTGATTTCTCTTTTTTCTGCCTTGTCATGAACAATCCTCCCTGCAGACGTGGGCTCCTTCTGACCTCTACAAAAATCTTATTTAGGTTATTGTCAGGGGTGCATTATTCTACTTGAGAAGAAAATTAATGATACGAGGGACAGCTGCAGTCGATGTGGAGAAACTGTTCTATTGGCGTTCATATTTTTATTTTGGACTCCATCAAAATGGCAGGGAACTACGCCCTTTTAATGGCTTGCACATGTGGTCAGGCATTGTGTGAGCAAATAATGCTTCCCAGTGCTTGTATTCAGTTTTCAGAAAAAGAAAATAAAAAATGAGCAGAAGTCTTTGTAGATCTAAGCATTTTCTTCAGTTTTCTTCAACGGTCTATCCCACAATGCATAAGCTTTCACTTCCAGCTCTATTTCAAGGGTCTTTTATAATGACAGAAACTAAGTCTTTGTTTCCAAGGAGCAGAATATAAAATGCATCACTGTGCCATTTAAGAAAAACTATTTTGTCAGTCTTGTTTGTGCACTCAAGATAATAGTGTTTGTAAAAAAGGCTGGACCCAGCCTCTGCCTGTTTATTCAGTATAAACAGAAGCATCCCTTTTGACATTGTAAGGACAGGATATGTGCTAATTTCCCCAAGTGAAAGCCACCGCACTTGGCCATGGAAGTCCTTGTTGAAGCAACCTGGCTGCCTCACAATACTGTGAAAGCACACAGAAAGGAGAGCACAATGACGGGCATCAAATATTAATGTGCACTGACACACAGTCATCTATCACAGCCGGAAAGGGCCCCTCTGAGCCCCCGTGCCTGTGCCTCCTTCACCTTTGTCTTTACACTTCGGCTTTCCCTCCTCCCACCAGGCCCAAACAAAACAAAGTCCTCTGCCCCGTTCCTTCCTGGCAAGTCCAGCCGCAAGTTGCCTGGAGTCCTCACCGTGGCCTATTTCGTTACAATAAAATGCCTGTTGTGCTAATGCATGATCAAGAGAAGAATGACATTTACTGTCTGGGGTTTATGATATTGTGAACTGAGCAAAAGTGAGAGAGAGCCAGGCAGTGGCTGGGGAGAACAGGGAGACAGAAGTTCATGAAGGGTAGGTTATATTTATTCCTTACCAACTTCTTACTGACATTTTAGCAATAAAGGCATTATGCTACGTCGTGTTTTATGGAAGAAGGTATAAATGGCCAAATGACAATTCAGCTGTACAGTTTCGAAGTGAATGTGCCGGTTAAATAGTTCAGTGGGGCGTGTATTTTCCCCTCCGTGGTAAGCTGTAACAGCAGCTGTGCAGGTGTGTGCAGGGCGTGCGTGCACTTCCCGTCCTGGGGGTGGACAGAGGCCCCCGCCAGTGCCCACCCCACATCCTGTGCGCTACCTTCCTCTCTAGGCTGGGGCCACACCTACAGAGGGAGGAAGGAAGCACTGAGAAAGAATCTGTTTATACAATTCTGACTCTCCCAATTTAAAAAGATATATGCCAAAAATCAGCGTATTGCTTCTAGACAGAATTTTCTATTACTGTGGCACATCTACAGATCTCTTCCCATAGAAAAGGCAAGTGTTGAATTTTATACCCCATGATGATGTGCTGAAACAGAACTTTTGCTTCTTTGCTACACAGAAGAACATTTCTTCCTTTCTTAGCTCTTGTCAGAGTGAGTTTCACCAACTTCTGGGGCTTAAAGGAGGCTGTTGCCCAAGCCTTGCCAGTGACCGTGTTGTTGTTTTCCAAAGAGCTCCCTCTTACACAAAGCTCTTTGCTCTGGGCTGAATTTCTGCCTCAGATGAGCCCTTGCACTGACTAAACCACTAACTTCACACTTGGGTGTAGGCCCATCGCTCGTCATCCTCTGATCAATAATTCAAAAGCTCTGCAGAAATGCTTTAAATTGAAACTGAACACACCATTAACAGCCTTAGAAAGGTGGGCCTCATTCAAACTAGGCAACCGTACGCCTTGGATGGGCACCATCATGATGCCCAGAGGGCTTGAAATCTGGACATCTTACGGGCTGCCAGTGCATTTAATCCAGGTCAGTTACTCAGTCTGGAGTAAGTAGACTTCCAGTCACCTCCCTCATCTATGCATTAGTCTGCCTCTTGTGTCGGGTGTTGGTACAGTCACACATTCCCTCTTTGTTTAAAAGACTCTTTTGCTCTTCATTAATTTCTCCATCAACCAGCCAGCTCTGGCTCCCCGTCTATCCAGTGCACTTCATTTAGAAAACTCTGCTGCATAAAGAGGTGACAACATGAGTCTTCTGAGTCCAATTTGTGTTTACTTTCACATGGCAGCCTCTCGATGGTCGATGGTCGAGGGCCGATGGTCACTGATAGAGAAAGCGATGTTGAATTTAAAGTGTTTTGGCAGAAACCCTTGGACAACTGATAAAGTTTAGACTGTACTCCAAATTAAGTGCTTAGAAAAGTTAAACCTCAGCACCCACCTTCTTTCCTCCATAGCATGAAAGACCACCCATGTACTCTGGGGGTGTGATAGATTTAAAACGTTTTTTCTTTCATATTAGAAAATATGCTTTCTATGAATATCTCAAATAGGTGACTTCTAACTCAGATTTTGAAGTTTCACCCTGGAATCAGTGTTTTACAATTTTGTTCAAGAGGCACCCGTGTTCTCTTCACACCTGACACATTTTTATGGCATGTGATACAAGTACAAAACAGCATCCCATTTAATTTGATGAATACCACAGCATCTCCACGATGCACTTATAAGAAGTCAAGAACCTACCATATCTTAAAAGAGATAAAACAAAGAAAGGAAAAGACTGAAGGGTGCTTCTGAATTTTTTTTTACAGACCACAATCTCATGCTGTATTTAAATTGAAATAATGTACTGGCTTAATACAGCTTTCTGTTGACTTAATGCAGCTTGTAGTGAAGTGAGGAGCAGGAAGTATCCATAAAATATAATTCCATTTCAGTACTTATGATAAATCAATTATAGAAAACCCTCATGCATGGGAAATACATTCCAAATTATCCCATGAATAAAGAAATATGAGAATACTGTGCCTTAGCAGTAATAAATGCATGCAGGAGAGACTGGTGCCTCTCACAGAGTATATCTATGAGTGGATCCTGCTTTCACCCCGAAGTCTTCCCTTCTGCAGTGTTCCTTCACAGACTTCAGGGCAAGACATCATTTAGTGCTCACCTTCATCTATGTGGCTTTTCAATACTTTGAGACTTGCAGTTCTGTTTAATCAATGGAAGTTGCTAAATATCTTTCCAACAGATTCCAAATGTGGTGTAGCTCAGACTCAGGTACTGGAAGGTTAATAGAAACATGCCTGGAAGGGGCCCTGGAGGTTGTAAGGAGAAAGTCTCCTGGTAATATGATCTGCCTCGCAGATGTGATGGCATTTTCCAAACTGATAAAACAACTAGGTAGGTAGGTAGGTAGATAGACAGACAGACAGACAGATAGACTATCAAAACCTGCAGATATTTCTACTGACTACAATACCAACAAAACTGGTTTTAAAAATATAATCAACATGCTCTAATTCATCCTTTCCGGTAGCATCAGTGCTACTTTCACAGACAGCCAGAATATTGGTGCCTCCCCCTCTTTCCCATTACCACCCCCTCCCTTAAATGCTATGGCTGGAGAGGCAGGCAGAGAGTAGAAGGAGAGTCATGAATTGTGGGCATACCCAGGAGGCCTGATTTTTATATATTCCATCTGTTCCGAGCATCTTAGCGGAAAGGCAGGAGGGCCAGCCATTGTTGATAAAACTGAGACGCCAGACACTGAACCAGGACCTGTCACTCCTCCTCTCAGAGCTGCAACTTGGAAAAGAAATGTGGCCAGTATGAAAGTCAGCAGAAAGTAGCAGAAAGCAGTCTGTATTCCACAAGTAAGTAAGTAGGTAACCCAGCACATACTCCAAGGTGAGGAAGCAGCAGACCACCAGAAAAACTTTACACATCTTTTCTATTTCCCAAACTTCATAACATACAGAAAATCAATACCATACTCTACATGACTCATTGGATGATACAGCCATCATTGTTTGATTGTAATGAGATGAAAGCATCACCTGTCCTGACAGGTAGTCACCATCCAGGGAATACATGTATATTATTGACAACTAATCAGTACAAAGGCAATCATTGTAACACTACTTTCTTGAGTACAAGTAAATAATCTATCCATACAGCAATAACTAAGTGCAGGTGAAAAGAGAAAATTCCTATGAAAATCATTGTCACAGTGAATAGATGCGTACTCCTGGACACACCCTGGAAAATATTTTTAGTCATAAAGATACAGAAAAAAAATTTGGTGCCCATCTGAGGTTGAAATGCGTTGCTCACACACAAAGAATCAGCCAACAACTGACACCACTGTGAACATTACAGAATGATCGACGGTTCATGGGACAAAACCTCACGTAGCCGTGAGACTGAAGAAACAGTAGAAGGAGAGACGTTGCATCTACACCTGGTGGTGGTTCTGAAGTCACACGGGTGGGCCAGGTCACTAGTAAAGAAGAAAGGCTGAATGAGAAGTAAGTAAGATGTGGGGAGAGACTGACGCTCCCAGCGGCCACAAAAGAGACACAAGCACAAGCCAGATGCCTCCCGGTGCTGCACTGTCGTCCAATTCCATGTTGAGAGTGACCTGCAGAAGAGAGACCCCTGTGTCTATGGAGCTGCACACCCACCTGGCTCCACCTTCAGAGACGCTGGTGGAGGACATCTACTGGGAACCAAGCCACTGCCCATGCCCACAACGTGAAGCAGCGACAGATCCGTGACAGTCCTTGGGACCTGCCAGTCCCCGGTACCCTCTGTGGCTCTGCAGGTGAATGCTCCCCTGATGGCCACCACCAGCCCAGAGCCATGTAGGAAGAGTTACAGGAAAAGCAACCCCAACTTACCTACATACAAATGGACAGAAATGAGATTGATCTCAGGTCTCTCCTCTGCAAGTCTTAATTCCAGAATTCAGTGGAACATTAACAACCAAGTTATGGAAGAACTGAACATAAAGCACTTAAAGCTAAGGACTTAGTTCTTGTGGCGGCTATTCTGTCTGTCCTCTTTAAAGATGTCTGTCCACTTTCACTCCCTGAGAGTTCACCTTCCTGAGAGTCTCAACACCTCCATCTCCCACTGCTCTTGCGGTTTAGAATCCTTTTGTCCTTGCTTCTGTGTAGTAGAGTGCTGCAGGGGTAGCGCTCCCATTCATTTTTGCTTGCCTCTTGCCTCTCTTAGAGACAGCATGTGTAGTCCCATGTCTTATGCTAGCAAACTCTGTCTATCTCTTCTGCCCAGTTCAGGTCTAGCCGTAGTCATTGTTTGGTCTCGGCTGTGTTTGGCTTCTTTCAGTCTGGGGCCCAGGCATAGCATGAAATCCATACCTAAAAAGATATTCTGTACATCATAAAAACTTCATTTATTAACAAAATTCCAGACCTTCTTAGGTAATTGCCTCTTTGATGATTTTTGCTATTTTTTAAACATCTGGTTTCTCAATTTTGCTTCTCAGTATCAATCAAGAATCCTGGAACCTTCAGTAGGCAATATTCATCACTTCCTCCAGTACATTTCCTTAGCCTGTTTTTCTCTTGCTGGTGCCAGCCCTCCTAAGAAAGTGGCTGGCAAATTAAAGCAAGCAGAAGAAGCAACTGTCCTGGACCCAGTATAAGATCCATGTGATCACTGAAAAACAACCACAATTCTCATGTGTGAAGACATACACTCGCTCTTTGAGATGACTGTGCATTCATAGACTTTTTAAAATGCTTTCTTGGGTATTCTAAGTGACAAATGCTTATGAAAAACTATTTAGCAAAGTGTATCTGAATATTACACATTTGAGAGGTCACATTAAAATGAAACAAACATTAAAAGATAAAACAAGACATTTATTTTGCCCTTAAAGTGTTGGCACGCAATTTAATATGCTGTTGAGAGCACTGGCATAGTTGCAAGTCAAATGAAGGTTATATTATAATTGATACTTTAAATTGTTAAGGAGAACCAAAGGTGAAGTGCAGTGCTTTTTATTATTATTTTTTGTTGAAATCTTATTAAAAACTTTTAATGGAATGCAAACTAGTAGCCATCTCCCGGGTCCCAAGTTAAATTAGATATGCAGCCATTAATAGTCTCACCCTAACACTCTTTGAAAATATCTTTCCCAGTGCAAGCATGGGCTAATGTAACTTCTCACTTCTTTGTATTTTCTTTGCTAGTTCAAAGAAATTAATGAGCCTGAAAAATATAGAGGCTGACCATCATAATTAATCGTGAATCTGAAATATACTTAGCATACCTAGATTGGAATTTACACTCAAAATAAAAAGTAATAAATTCAGCATTTTATTTAGTGGTTTTCAATTATGTTTAAGTGTCTGAACACCTAAAAACCATGATCTTAGTTGAAGATTTCTTAGTTGAAGATCTTAGTTGAACAAATATATTGTAGTGAAATAAAGGAATTAGGGGGAAATGTGCCTGTAGAAATGTGAAATTTCATTTTATACAAATCTACATATAGAATGTAATGATTCATAATATATCTGAGAGTTAGTATGTACAAGATTGCTTACTAATGTATTCTTTAGTTATATGTTCCCGACTCTTTCATCAGATACCTGGACACTTTTCCTTCATATGCCAGTAAATTGAAGAGCCAAAAATATGAGGGGGGAAAAAAGGAAATGGAAGAAAAATAAAACTGAGACTTTACATTCTATCTTGTTTGCTCAGAGACTAAAAAAAACTGTTATTATTTTATTTTAATGGCAGAGCAATCTTGGTTGAGCTCCCAATAGAATAGCTTCCTAGAAGCCTAGTATGCAAACCTAGTATTTTAGTGTGTCTCAGCTCACACGTTTTCAAAAGGGAGCACTTTTTCTATATAAGCAAAGAAAAGTAGCATAATTACATCAAAATTTTTCATGTTATAAAACCTGAAGGCCTTTAAAATAATTCTCATTATGCAAAACCAATTCTCTGTGTAGTCCTTGGATCATTGTTTTTTCTTTTGAGCATCATTTACATGTTATTCATTTTGAGCATCGTTTACTTGTAATTCTACTATTCAATTAACCTTGTCCATCCTGCTGAATCACCAAGCAGCAGCGTTTCATTGTCTTTTATTCTTAGTGAAGAAAAATGTGTAAACTTCCATGTAGATGTGTCAGCATAAAGAAAAAAACAGCATAAAATATGAGAACCCTAAAGAGGACAAGAAGAAAATAAAGTCATTGCAAAACGTAGTATCTTGTGCAAGTTATAATCATCATCGCATAAGAAGGAAGTGATTCTGAAAACAAATTTTAAAAGCTATTTTTATACAGCATTATTTTTTTCAAAATGTTCACCCATTATGACAGAGTTATCTTTTCCTTCCTTAAGCCCAAAATTAAGTCAAAGTTCATTTCCTGGTATGCAGCAGGCCTTTATTTTTATTAGCCAAAGTCAGATCAGAATATCCAGTTTTTAAAACATATAAAGTGCTGCGCCGAAAGGACTGATTCTGTGGTCCTTCCCTCCCTGTGGGCATTTGTAATACCCCTCAAAAAGGACCCTCAAGAGCACACATGAAATACTTTATTACCATATTTTTTGTGTTAAGACTCTAATAGTAAAATCTTTAAAATTGTATTATTTACCTTGTTCCTCTTTTACTGAAATCAGAGTTGCCATGTGATGATTAATTTAAAAACTCTTTCACCAATAATTTGGGATAATATGATGGACAAGTAGTAAAATACCAACCAGACATTTATTTACTGTTATTTGTTTGTTTTTCTTATAATAAAAATGTAAGAAATATAATTTTTTCCAAGATAGTTTTCCTTTCAGTATTAAGCATTCCAAGTAGATGGTGTGTGAATACACATAATGGAGGCTACAAATACTGTGCAATGATATTGTGATTAGAAGAAATTGATTTGATCATATAAGTACAGAAAATTAAAAATATGATCTCAGTATATCTTTGCTATTTTGTAAATTTAGCCAAGTTAATCTTGTTACCTTAAAAAATACTACAAATAGACACAAGATATAATTTAAGTTCATAGAAAAGCTGTAATTTTGCCATTGTTTAAATACTCTGCTATGCATTTGCTACCTGTAAATGCAGCGGGTTAGAGTTTCACGTGGATCACAGCAGAGGAGCGGGTGGGGAAGGGCCAGCAGAAAAGAAAGAGGGAGGTAAAGTCTAGCACCATCCTTCCGCTGATACCGCCAGCCGACAGGGTGCCAGTTCAACAGGACAGAGTCCATCGCAGTCTCTTCTAAAATGATTCTGTAAAGTAAAATGAGGGGGAGAAAGACATGTGCACTAATTAAACGCTTGCAGAGGACAGGGAATGAATGAACACTATTTGCCAGGCTGAGAGGCGGGAGAATCAGGAAGCGGTTATTCACGATATCTGAATGGGGAAGGGTAAAGAGAAACGTGATATAATAAGCATAAGCTGAAAGCAAAAGGAAAATGTGGATCCGCTTTAACTTTTTGCTGAGTAAAATTTCTGCCATACTTACATAAAATGTTCCTCTCGGCTGTCTCACGTGGTAAAGCTACCGATTAGAAGGTATTTGTTTATTGACAGAATAGAAACCTTAGGCTCAGAGAAACTAAAACTGCCCCTAACCAGGCATTTGCCCTTTAAAGAGGCTGAGAGAATGTGTCACCTCAGAATCAAATGGCCTGAGCTCCCACCCACTCCTGTCCCTGGCTCTCAAGCCATAAGCCCAGGGTCTTCTCTTCAGGAAGCCTGACATCTCAGGTAGCAGGGAGAAAGCAAGGGCAGAGAGGGAGAGACTGGAGTGAGAGGTGAGAGGAAGCGTCAACCCTGACAGGCAGCTCCCAGCTCACCTACATGCTTGATTTAAATTCCAATTACCTAGGTGGCCAACAAGTAGAAGCAAATTTCCCCAGTAAGGAAAGAGACTTTAATTTTTAATGCTAGTTTATGGTGCCTGTAAGAAACCCAAGTGGATACATCAAATAGCCAGTTGGACTCGAGTGGTTGAATTCTAGTGCCTTCGGCCCTGGAAAAATGTCTGACATCGTCACATTGTGAGTGGAAGAGATCGCTGGAGGAAAGATGGCAAAGTAACATGAAAAGGGAGATTTGGGTTGAGCTCTGAAGAACATTGGCCTGTAGGGTGTCATTAAGCAGGCTGAGAAGCTGGGGAAGACAGTGAGCCAGGGGGAAACCATGGTAACATAGACACAAGAAAAGGTGAGCGGTATCTGCAGAATGCGACCAACAGGAATAATCACATGTTGATTTGAAGCCTCATCCTTTCTTCCCCGTGTTGATGCGTGCTTTGAGAACTAGTCTTCTTGCTTCTGATCTCAGTCTATCCGACCCGTCAGTCCCGGTGGAGGGCATACCTGGGATGGACAGCTCCCGCTCCCTCTCTGCGTCCAGCACTCAAAGCTTTCTGCACCTTCATGATAAAGTTCTAAGTGTTCTGCAGCTTCCGTATCTACCTCATGGCTCCAGCTGCCAACGGAGCCCCACATGATCACCTCCTGGGTGCATGGAATCTGCCTCCACTCAGTAATCACCTATGGCTTGGGCCTGAGCTCCCCTCTAGCTGTATGAAATATCTCTTTTTGTGCCCAAATAAGACCTACACCGCTGCATTCCTCCTCTGGGGAGCTTCGCCACTCCAGGACACCCCAACCTCAGCCTTGCGTGCGCCCCTCAAGCAGCCCTCTGTCTTTCATAGTTTATCTCTTTATCTTAACTGTACATAGTGTCCTGTTTGTCTGTGTATCCAAAAGTAACAGTAGTAGAGTCACATGCTAGATATTTAGCACAGGTCTACTGAATATAACTGAATGGCAATATTGGAGTTGTGCCCATGTGATTTTCTTCTATGGCTTTCAACCATATTTCTCAGTTGGAAGACCTAATATTTGGTAAAACTCAAGACAACACAATTTAGCTTTTTCGTCAGGCTAATTGAGGAAAGCATCTTTTAAACTCTGATTCTCAGTCATTGGCTAAAATAGTGAAATATCCCATATCTCTGGGATATTTTAGTAATTAGATATTTTAGTAATTAGCTACAGAAAGACCATGAATGAAAGTGTAGAAGGCTGAAGCTGAGTGCACAGGGCCTTACAGGGGTTCCCCCAGTCCAGAGTAGGGTCTCTTTGGGCCAGCAGTGCAGAATGCTTGTTCACAGTGCATGTTTCATTTGATGAGGGCTGGCTTTCGAATGATATTAGTCATTTGATTCAGTGCTTTTTGCAGATAGTTACTGAACAGTTTGGGTTGCCAGTGGTCCACCATAATGTTGTCTTCGCTACTTTTCTCTTGTTGCTGAGATAAAATACCTGACACCCAAAATTAAGAAAGGAAAAGTTTATTCTGCTCACAGTTTGTAGAGGTTTCGGTCCATACTTGACTGGCTCCTACGCAGAGTGGCACATGGCAGAGGGCAACAGTTCATGGCAGCAGAAAACAGCAAAAGCAGCGAGAGCAAAAGGGGGAGCAGCAGCTGGAAGAAAAAACCTCTTCCCTTCCCTTATATTGTATGCAAACTGCCTGCCCCAGGGCAGGTGTAGCTCTCACACCCATAATCCCAGCACTGGACCAAAGATCAATCATAAAAGAAGCCTGCCCCATGGCTGCAGGAGGCATTGGGAGGACATCCAAACACAGACCATAACAATAGTCAAGAAGATTTTAAAGTAAGTAACCCTTGATCAATCTACTCTAGTTATGAATTTTTAATAAACAAAGGCAGACATATATTTACAAATTAGACTATATTCAACAAAAGTGAGACTCATACAGACAGCTCCCTATAACCCCATGTAACTTTATTTACAATGACTTTTCAAGAGAGTTAAGCCAGTCTCACCTCAGCTCATGGGATTCTAACAACTTCAGTCCATTCTTATACTGTGGCCACTACTCCCAGAATTGATGCCATGAGCCTAAAACAGCCCTTTGAGTTAATAGCCCTTTGAGTTAATAAGTTCAAAACTGAATCCCCTTCTTTGTGATTTATGGTACACAAATACCAGTCCATCTCTGTACAGTCTCCTTCCTGAGCATTCATGTTCAGTGTCATATCCAGTGAATCTTCTTTTGTTATCTATGATTGCAAACTTGCACGTCAGCCAGCTTAGACTGACACAGAGCTCACTTGAACTGTGACACCATGTAACACAGAGAGACAAACACCAACATTTGGTGACAGAGGCGTTATGCTTCAAAGAATGGGAACAGACCCCCGTCACTCAGCCAACCCCACAGCACTGGTTCTGCTTTCCCAAATGTGATCCCAAGCAAAATGCTGTGCAGTTTCTCATAGGAATAAGCCTACTTCAGGCATCACACTCCTCTCATGTTTTGAGCTGTGTATTAAATGAACACCATTGTTTTCCTACAGTTGCATCATTCTTTTTAAAACACTAGCTGCCATCTTAGTGAAGTTGTTTAAGTATGACTTCTTCAAAATGTATTCTATTTAAAAACTAATGCTTTCAGCTATTTAAAAGTATCAGAAGTGTGATGATTCTTCAACCTTTAAAGTATAGACTACAATTTTATGAGTGAGCCACATTGTCACCTTCATCACAAATCCTTTTAAAGAGATATGCAGACTACAGAGCCCATAGCCAAAGGTGCCATGGTCAGAATGAGCATCTAAAACCCTGAACACATTTCAGTCCTCCTCAGCCTGCCAGAAAGAGCATGGGTGACAGCCTTTAGGACTCCACTGAACCATTTCAATGTTCCTCTGTCAACAGAAATATTCCACTTACAAGTCCCAGCTACCATACTTAGATTCAATGTTTATAAGTCATTTTTGTGAATAAAACTTTACACAGCAACATGGAGCCCAGTGCCCCCTGTGAAATTGCCACAATCCTAGCACCTGGCTGCCTGCTTGTGTCCAACATATTCCTCAGGGAGGCATCAGAGCATCATTGCCTGAGAACTCTTGTGAAGTGATTGGAGGCACTGTCTGCTTTACACTGGCCAACACTGTTGACTATGTTGGTTGCAGAACATACCTCAGCTGCCTCCAGGAACTGCAGACAAAATAAAAGCAATGCCTGCGATGAGACAAAATCTTTCACCTCAGAGTATTTCTTCAATATTTAACATGCCTTCTATTCCAAGTCATGATTTAATCATAGGTGCATAAAATATAAGCAATAAATTGATATATATCTGGGGTTTTTTACCTAAATTTTTGAACCTACAGAAAGTACTGTCAACAAGAACAGACCTAAGTTTATTAGGTTTTCAGTAGCTGTTCCTGAGTTTTTGAAATTAAAGAGCTCTGTTGATATAATTGGTAGTCAGATCAGAATAATCCAATGATCAAATTACTTAAATTAGACACATACTGAATCGCCTAAAGATGAAAAAACTGCTGATTGGCAAAGACTTGTAGCCAACCATAACCTTCAGTCATTTTCTTCTCTGCAGTAAACACTGACTCATCTTTTGAAGGGTAGGAGATTTTCAGGATACCAATAACAAATGTTAGTACAAATTAAAATAATCATTGAAAAGCACAAGGCTGATTGGGTTTTTGTTCATATTGAGAAGACTCAGATAGGGAATGTAAATCATTTTGAGCATCACAACAAAATAGAAATTGCATAATATCGGTTTTAATGCCCAGAGTGTACAAAGAGAGTTAAGCTAACTGTATGCACTGCAGGTAGGCTAGGATTCTCTGTCTGCAGAACCTTTGCTATTCACACTAGTTACTGAAAACTGATCCTTGGGACATGAAATTCGTCATCATGTCTAAAATGACCTAGCAGGGAAATCTGGATTTTTTTGGGTAAAGACTAAATTGGCTATCTGTAATTGGTAAATGTTCTATTTGTTCAACAAATATTTATTCCACATTCACTATCAGCTAAGGATTTAACAAATACTAGTGAATGCATATTGTTAGCATAAATGAAATATTTTCTTAATACATGAAACAAAATAATTGATGTAATCCTATGATTCAAATCAAGACTTCCTATCTACATCACTAAAATCTAAGCACATTTTAAAGTCAGAAGTACATTTATTTTCTGTCAGGTATTTGTTAAGTTTGTATTGGGTGCTAGCCATGGAGAATACACAATGAACAGGGTAGGCAAAGTCACTTTCTACATGTAGAATGCAGTGTAGCGGAGAAAGCAGACATTTAAAAACATGAAGTATGTGATATAGTACCAGGATACAGAGATGAAATTGATGCTGACTAAGATGAGTAGTTCTAGGAGACATATCTGAAAAGGTAGCAGGTTACGCTGCAAGCATCAAAGGTGAGACTGTTCTGGGCGGAGGGAGCAGCAAGTGAAAAATCCTGGTGTCAGACGCATACGTGGCACATCAGAAGGGCAGTAAGATGCTGGTGTGGTTGGAGCATCGTGAGGGCGTACACAGGTTGGTAAGAAGTAAAACTGGAGAGGCAGCAATGAGCGGATCACATGGGGGCCTCATAAACCGTGGTCAGAACTACAGGCTTATTTTCAGGTCAGAGAAAGTCTGCTGGGTTTTGAGCAGGCAAATGATTTGCTCTCATTTACATTTTAAAAGTGTCGCCCTGGCTGCAGCATGAGGTGACCCCTGGGAGGGCAGAGAAGAGACAGACAAAGCAGTTGAGAGGCTCTTCCATTTCCTGGTAGTTTATACCTGTAAACCTATCTTCAGCAGACCCTAGAGCCTGACCATCTTAGTACCCTAATTCCAAATAGCTTCTAAACCTTTCAGTGATCAGAGACTTAAGAAAAAATAAATTTATACACTCTTCACAATTTTTCTATACCTTTGTATTTCAATTTATATATCAGTTTTTCTTAGTATAATATTTTGAACCCATTATGATACAAAGTACTGTAATCCCTGTGAGGACAATGCAAAGTCAGGTTTCTAACTAGGTAGTACTTTATGTGTTCTAAGTTGTGCGTTCCACTAGAACTTTACACTGAAAAAGCACTTTTCCCCTAGCACCCAAAACAGCACTTTTTCATACTACACAAAATTCCAAATTAAAACACAAAGCAATTCATATATTTAAGGGTGGTATTTTAATCAAGGAAGATATAAGATTAACTAGAACACATACTGATGCTGTGTTTGGATGAGTAATGAAGACATTCTGGGGGTGTTGTTGGCTAAGGTCCACTTGGGGCCTTGAGTGGTGTCAGGTAGTCAGGCAGATAGCTCGTCCAGGATACTGGGCCCTGACAAAGCTTGGTAGTCAAGCAAGTAGCTCGTCTGAACGCCCAGGCACCAGCAAAGCTTGGTAGCTCATGTGTCAGTGGTATAGAATGCAGACTGCTCAGGCAAACAAACCGAAGTTACCACCTAATGACTAAATTATAATCAACTATAGGCCAACTTACTTTTGAAAGATAAAGGATAGTAAATATTAATAAGATAATAAGGTCGCCTTAAATTCACAGAAATTATCATTTAGCTTGCATGAAATAAAGACTGACGATGTATGAAATAGATGAGTAAGGGTAAATCGAATGCAGTCATCAAAAATGTTAAAGTAATGGCACTACTGTTCAAGCTTAGGTACCAACAGATGCTAACTCTGAAGTTGTTACATTCAATAACTTACTAGTTTTGTAAGATGAATTTTCCTTTTAGAAGTAAGTCACAATGCCATTTAAAAAAAAACACATTGTATTCCCGTAGTGGCCACTGCACCTAACAGAAAACTGCGCACTTAATTATGCAGCTTAAAAAGCCTTCTGAGATGAAGCCAAGAATGGAACACTTTGCACAGCCGTGCTCAAGAATAGAATCGCAGACATTTTAATTACAATAAAAAGAATAGCACCATTAGCAAGTAACTCTAGCATGAAAACACAAATGCAAGGAAAGAAATTCACTATCACCTTAGGTATGTCGCCATGTATACACGTCTAAAATCTCTAAATGGGGTTGGTTTTGACTATGTTCAGAAGCGGTAGATTCATCACACTTTTTATGTATACTATGAGTGTGTATACGTATAGCACATTGATATTGTCTTTATTGGCAATTTATAAAAAATGACTTTCTGCATTACTGTCAGCAACTTTGAAGTTTTCATGTTAGAAATAGTAAGGTTCCCTGCTGAATGAACACCTCCATGAGTACTGGAATTTTTTCCCCTAAGTATTGAGCTATGTGTGTGAAATACTAAGAAGAGAGAAAAAGCACCAGAGAATGAAAAAGAATGGTAAGGAGGAAGAAGGCAGAGGTAGTTGTGGCCAGAAGAGAAAGTAGGAGTGAAACTTGGTATGAGTCACTACAGAGATAGTCTATGATTTTATAAGAATGTGCAGTACATCTAGAAAATCAGGTAAATAAGCTAATTGCTTCTATATCTTAGAAGGAGCATTGAATAAAAAGTATCAAATTCTTGTGAACAGTGTCAGCGCATATCTAAACTAAAATACATTGGAGGCGTGATTAATAGTTTCCTTCTTTTTTTAATCAGAAGAAGACAGTCTACTTCTCCTCCCAAACGTACTATGAAAGAATCAATGCATAGATTTTAGAGAAATATCTGTGGCAAATAGTTTTCACCCATGCTGGATCAAAGTTTATTTGCAGCTGATCAACTAGGAATAAGCACAAAGGTGATACAGTTTAATGGTCAGACGGATTTAACAAAAGATAAAAAATGAACTCTCCAAAAGCAAAGAAAGCAACAGAATTCACTATGCACCAGGCATCACATGAAGTTATTTCCAGCTTTCTCCCCTGGTGCCTTCAGAGCCACTTTTCAAGGCATGTGCTATGAACTGGGCATAATTCAGCATGTTTTGTAGACAATTCTAGTATCTTGAAGATTTGGAATTTTGATGGAAGCCTATCATTCATTCAACAAGTATATTTTAGGCACCGAGGCCCTAGTTACAAGATCCACACTCTTGCTAAGTTGTGAGGAAGCTGACCAGAGCACCCTGGGCAGTCAGTAACAGGCTGCATGAGAAGGCTGCCTGCAGCCCAGAGAGAGGTACTGGCCCAGGAAGGAAATACTATCTGAGATGACAAAGCGTCTCACGGGAGCCCTGGACAGTTAGAAATCCTGAGAAATTCACTGACTGGGAGGACATTAAAGAAATGTTAGACATCAAACAGGGATCCTCACAGCTTCTGTCACTTGCAGGAAGGCTGTTTGCACCCAGCATCATGCTGGGCATTGGGGAAAGCAGAGGAAAATACTAAACTCTTTACTGGAGGCTTCAGCAGAAAAGCAGCCGTGAAAACTGTGAGGGCACTAAGAAGCTACGAATGGGCAGGATACCCAGAAATAATTAGTATTGTGAAGATCAGGAAACAAAGCTCACAAGTTTAGAGCTGATAACCCTACTCCTCACTGTATTCGGCCAGCTTGTCTTTTGATACCGGGTCCTTTAATGACACGGCCTGGGGTCATGACTGCCAACAGGGTGCACAAGGTGTCACTTTCCAACAGGAAACACAGAGGAGGCGAGAGTTTCACAGAAAGAGGAAAGCCCTTGGGACCCACAGGAGATCAGTGGAGGGAGCGGAGTGAGGAGTGACCTTGTGAGGTGAAGACCCTCGGTGCAGGAAAGGGTTTGGATGTCCCCTTGCTGCCCACCCTGAGTGAAAGCACCTGCTGAAATGCTGTGCCTCCTTCAAGTTCTGGCTCAAGCACCAGCCCCTCCATGAAACCTTCAGAGTCACAAGGACTCATCGCCAATCTCTCGTACACTGTTCATGCCCACAAGGCCCATCTCTGGTGGTGCTGTCCTGTGCATGTTGTTTCCCGCCTTCCGTGCAATCCCTTGCCAGCTGAGATCACAAGGGTCATCCTTATCTCCCTGACGTTCAGCCTAGTACAGTATCTGGTACAAAGTAAACAGCAGCTACACTTAGGGGAGTGAAATGAATTAAAGATTTGTGATAAATGAGGATGTGTGTGCCCAAGAGGAGAGAGCACAGTGCCTGGAATCACTGCAGCTGGGGTCTGCACAGCGAGGCCCTTCCAGATCCCCTCCCTGCTTGCCTCACCTTTTCAAGCTTAATATTTTGGAGAAATGCAAAATGTTGATTTCACAGCAAAATATTCAACATATTTGTCCGAAGTCCTGCATCCCAAGGAATTTGGAGAAGCTCACAACTATTCCTGGCTGTACGTCCTTGGTCCAGAACTATCAAACTCACCAGTAGCAGTGCAGGAAGTCAATAATGAACAGCTGGTTTGAGTCGGCATATTAAAGTGCCACCATGTGTTTTTAAGAATAGCATTTCAGTGTTTCAGCGGGCAAGCACTCAAGATGGGGAGAGAGACAGACAGACAGATGCACACAGAATTCCCTTCATCTAATACATAATACTTGGAAATCATTTCTATGTAGACATAAACTCAGTCTGCAATACTTACTTAGAAAGGGGTAGCAGCTCCTTCCATTGGAGCCTCTCCATGAACGTATTTCATTTGCAGGTTCTGTTTAAACAGTTCAGAAACTGTGCAACTCAGCATCTATGCAAAAATATGTCTACCAAAATTGACATTCTCTCTTTACCAGAGAATGTCACATTTAATATTTTTATTTTCAATTCTGAAATATTTTTAAACTATCAAAGGTAAGCTATCACGTATGCATTCCAGCTAGTTCTCACATATGCAAATAGTGTATTCACTATTGATCTTTTCTTAAGACATAACATCAAATAAAGATAAGGCATCCTACTGTCTGAATTATTCCCCACTTTTTCTTTCCAGGTCTAGCACCTCTTTGATTATTTTAATTGTGCATTTATTATTCAATGAAATTTATGACCATGTTATAATCTATTAAATATTGTTTCTTAAGCAAAATTAAACTGATCCTCAAACTAATCAGGCAATGATAGAAAATAACGTAGTCATGAAAGGAGATCACTTGGTATATGTACTAATTATGAATAAGGTTAGTTAATGCCACCATAATGTAGCCAGGGCTTCACTTCTATGCCCAATTATAACAGCATAAACTTTTGTGAATACAAAACCCCGAAGAAATAATTCTAAGAAGATATATTATAAGTATACAAATGCTACCTTTTTTCTACCTTTATATCACAAGAACAATATTTGTTGGGTAGATATTTTCTTCTTTTATGTGCTAAACATTGTTCATTTTATACACATACACACACACACACACACACACACACACACACACACACACAGAGTCCTTATCTGTGAAATGCTTGTGGTCTGAGGAATAAAGGTAAGCTAAATCAGTTTTAAATCTGCTACTTTCTAGCAAAAGGAAATAGGCCACATCTCCAGATGAAAATACCTTTTTTGTCCCACTCAAGAAAATTGTCATAACTACTCCTAAAACAAATAAATAAAAATTAGCCACATAATGTAAACCATATGAACAGTCTGACGGGCACTGTTTTCATACTAGCAATTTCAGCAAAATGCAGAGCTATAATTCATCTACTTTTTCTTACCTATCATGGATGAAATCTAAGAGCGTGATGTAAAATTGCAGTTTTGTAGGGAATCTCGTCTGCACTGGGGTTCATACACATTGACTCCTGAAAGCCTGTTGTCAACTGGAAGCATGCCACAGGAACAGTGTGTAAGCCACACACATAAAGCTGCCCACAAGCTACACTGAGTGGGAAAATCCGGAAGCCATGCCCAGAGGAAGGTACACAAAAACACTCCGTGTGATCACAACACAAGGGACCCGTGGAACTGTGGCCTGTCGTGGTACTGAAGTGTGCCTTTTAAAAATCATTTCAGTGCACTGTTTCTGCATTCCGCTTGTCATTCTGGGGTGCTCATGCCACCTGACTGGCGTGTGTTCCAAGCCAGCCAGAGCCCCCACTACCCTCCGTAACTACAAAGTCACCCTTGGTTGTTGAATATGTTTTCCAGCTTAATGAGCAAAAGCAGACGGGTGATGCTAATGAGGGATTTTGCTTCAAGATACTTTTTAAAATGTACATGGATAAGAGGAATTGTTTATTTGATTATTTTAAGACAGAAGAGGAGCTGCTTCAAAAGAAAGAAAAATAACCCTGAGAAAAAGATGCTCCAGGACAGTGGATCTAGTGTTAAATCCTGTTTTAACTCTTATCATGTACAGAAGAGGGGCGTTGGCTCTCTTCCTGCCTTCAAAAGAGCTTTGTTTGTTTGCTGAAGCAGAGACACTAATGCCTGTCAGCTGTTTCAGTCCTCTGTCACTCCTGGAATCAGGCAAGGTTTATATTAATGCAGAGAATAAGTCTCCTGAAACTGCGAAGGGGGCTTGCATGATATCACCTCTGTGATAGAGCCCCATTTGTCCCTGATCCATTAACAAAGGAAGAAATCTCTCCCTGGGAGAAAAGAACGCCTTTCCCATGGGCTCCCTCCATGAGCCAGGCCTGCGAGCCCAGCTTGCTGCTGTAGATTTCCAGTTCGGGACACAACACTGCAAGAATGAAGCAGGCACGGGGAGGCTGTGAAGGAGGGTCATTTGGGAGCACTTGGGCCTCAGTGCTCCTCTGTGCTGTTCCTGGAGTAGCAAGCCACCTGGCCCTATTGATTCTCCTGGTTCTTCCCTACAGCTAATGCCTTACTCCCTCCGCCTGTGACACCGCCTGGTGTCTAGCCCCTCTGCCTGCACTCTGCTGTGAGCGCGCTCTTTCCGGAACACCACTTTGATCACATTGACCTTCTCATCACCCTGTGCTCTAAAAGCTTTCAGGACTCCACATTATCCAGAAGATAAAGGCCACTCTTTGGGTTGGAACTGAGACCTTTCACAGTCTGTCCAGAGTGCTGTGTTCAGCCACTCACAGTGGGAAGTGTCCATTCCAATCAGACGGGGCTGTCTCTGGGCTTCAGGCACATGGCATACTGTCTGGCTGATCACCTCTCTGCTGGTCATCTGCTTCTCCACTTTGCTCCATCAAAATCCTCCTCGTCTGTCCAGACAGCTTGCATCCACCTCTTACCCTCCACCAATCTTGTATTAGTGAGGTGACCACAAAGAAGTAGCGGGAAGGGGAAACCCTGTTACCCTCAGTCCTGATCTCATCGTTCTCACAAGTTTAGCTTTATTTTACCTGGTGAATGAATTCTGCTGAATGCTCCGTCACTAAAGTTTCTTGATCCATGCATTTAGACACCTGTCCCTGTCACCTGACATCACACCAGTATTACCTGCACCATGTGCCATATGGAGAAATGCCTCCCAATGCAGGAAAAGTGTGATTAAGCAAGAATATTAAATTCCCTATAATGGAATGAGAGGGAGAGAAAAAGGAAAAGACATGGGTAGGAACAGAGTTGCTGGGACTTCTCAATAGGTGATATAAGACAACTGGGACAGAAAGGCCAAGGATCTTGTTTCAAGAGCCGATTTGTGAGTCCAACTCAGACCTACTACAGGAAGTTTAGAAAGTCTCTAGTCTTGGCAGGTAAGAAGAATTTTTTAATATGCTTGCAACTCACCCTGACAGCTCCGCAGAATCACTGGTAGAATTTGTAACAACTTTACTTCCCAAGACCTCACACCAGACCTGCTGATGAGAATCCCTGGGCAGGCTAAAGCACTTGGGCTGTTGAAGCCTTCCTGTTGGAGCTGTTTAGCACTAGAAATCTAGAAGAGATAATTAAAAGATAATAAGGCCCAGGGGCTGGGGATATAGCTCAGTGGAATAAGCGCTTGCCTAGCAAGCGCAGGGTCCTGAGTTCGATCCCCAGTACCGCAAAAAAAAAAAAAAAAAAGATAATAAGGCCCAGCATTTACTGTGCAATTCTAATTTCTCAAAAGTTTTGCGAAGCAGTGTCTATGAATCATTGCATTTACCCAAACTTTACAGTCCTAGATGACCTCCACTTTCATAGCTGTGTATTGTAAAGCTTGAGGAAGTTAAATAGCTAATCCAGTGCTGCAGAACTGGTCTCCCTGACAAATACTCCATCCTGTACCGAATGCCAAACTCTAGTCAGAATCCACATTTACTTTCACCATATTACACATAATGTGTGGCCACAAGTCTCTTTCTCAGAAATAACTTCTTCTATCCAATGTTCAATTCTGCCTTTGAAATTTCTAGCACCACCAAGCGAAGGGTTTTTCAGTTCACCTTTCCTTTGACTGGATATTTATTATCCTAGAATTTTTCCAATACATCTGTCACAGTCTTCCCAAGACCTGCACATACTAAGCCAGCTTCTATGATTTATCCTCTTGTAAAGTGGTCAGTGTTAGTGGTGAGTAAGCTTTTTGTACGTACAAGATAAGCGTGGTCCCCCTTGGAAAATATAGTGCAGCCCTGGATAATATTTCTAGAGAGAAGCATGACTCCTTCCCTCAAAGTTTCAAAAGCACTAGAATTTCCTAGTAGAAATAATCAGGATGCAATATGTATAGGCACCAATTCCCTAAGGTGAATGTGATGATTATGTATCACAAAGATATACAAGCAATAAAAACACTTTTAAAAATTAAAAGGTCACTTGAGTAACAATACAGGCACTCGCTGGCCTTACCGTTATGTTGTTTTTGCCACCCTTTGTACAGAAGACTTAATTTTCTAGTGCACTTTCCCATGTTTTATCTCATTTTTCTTTCACACAATTCACTCATTCCTGAACTGTACTTGCCTTGCTCATAAAATACTCATAATCAAGTTGCATCAAAAGCAGCACCATGTGAGTAAGTAAATGGGCTTAAAATATCACAAGAGTCTTGAATGAAAGGTGCACACTGGTTTTAGTACCGTTAATATAATGCAGCTCATCCATTACAAATCCACCGGTGCTCACAGATCTCACTGTGACCTCATTTACTGGCTGGGTCAGAGAGGGTCTGTTGAACAGCCCCAGAGGTGGATCAGAACACAGGAAATAAACCCCAGTCCAGGTCCAAAGCAGCTCAGAAAGCCGGCTCCACTGCAGGGCAACTGGGTGCTTTAAAACTGGAAAGGAATGTTGTGCCATCAAAAGTCGGCATGGACAGAGAGGCAAGGACTTCAAGAGAGGACTAACTGACAGCCGTGTTTAACAGATGAAACACAATCTAGAGAAATTAGAGGGCAGCCACAGACCAGACCCATGAATAAATAATGTGCTAGCTGGCAGGTTTGCATCTTCACACTTTGGCAGATGACACTGCGTTCCTAAATACCTGGGGAAGATTCCTCTCACTCACCGCATGGCATCCTGGGAAGGCCCATTTCAGGAAAGGCAGGGACTAAATTAATGTCAAGCTCCCCACATATTCATAAGACAGTTATAAATGGTGTATGTGTTGTTGTAGATGCCACATTTTGTTTCCTGAAATTTAGGACCTTTACTCCATCAAGTGGTCTTTTAAAATTATTTCATATTTTCTCTTCTTTCTTACAATTCAGAGAGCTAAGGTTTTCAGTCAGTGCTAATTGGCTCTGAAGGATTCTCAGAAGATAGCATTTCCACACAGAGACCCCTGAAATTATTGTTTTCAAGTAAGGCTGATTCATTTTCTTTGTAGCCTAGAAGAAAAGAGATCTATGTAATCGCAGTGTCAAAATGTCAAAAGACTGAGATAGGTTTTAAAAAAAGAAGAAGAAAAGAAAAGAAAACAACCAAAAAAATCTTAAAGGCATCTGGACCCATTCTCAGCTTTACAAATCCCAGGCTCACATAAAGTACTTGTGACACACTGCAATTAACTAGTTACTCCTCTCACAATGAATAATAATGCAATTATTTGCCAAAGGCAGTGAAGAAGGGATAGTTTCTGTTTTAAAAATATGTGCCTTTCATTTCTGTAGGAAGAAAACTCCTGGATTAATTTAAATAAGCTGCTGAAGCAGAGTGACCTACAATTTCACAATCCCACCATATGATAATTCTGTCACCTTTTTATTGGAACTTTACATTTTCTCAATGATTGAAAGTAGCAATAAACTGACAGATTGCTACCATGTTTAAGTTGTATTAGTTTCTAAAACTAGATCCAAATATCTGAAGAAATAGGAAGTTGGCTGGAGAAATCATCTCTTGTCACTGCTGGACATTGGTGTGGGGGTCAGGCAGAGCTGGTACTGTTTCCTTTGCCTATGGAGACACAAAAGGTCAGGCACCTGGGTTCTTCACAGTCTTCCCCTCCTTTGGTGCCCCCTCCAACTTCCAAGTAGGACAAAGCTAGGCAAGAATTTTCCTAAAAGTATCATCAGTTATCTCTTATAGTTGTTGTTCAGCCCAAAGAAAATGTTCTCTGAAGTGAAAGGGTCTGTTGAACCATTATAGAAATGAGAGATAGAAGAAAGGACCATGTCCTGTAACACCCCTTGACTACCGCACCGGAGAGGCTGGAGAACAACTGGGACTGCATTCCCTGAACCTAAGCAGAGGAGTTTTTATAATGAAATCTGGGAAAGTGAAGCATATGCTGTTTACAATGAATTTGTGCTGGTTATTGATGAAGACAGTGGAATAACCTGAAGCCAGAAACGTTTGGGGATGAATGGACAGTCTATTAATCAGAAGTAATTGGTGCCTTAGGCTTGGTTGAACTTCATGGGTTACTATTCAGCTTCCTGTCCCTGGAACAAAATACTTGGCAGACACAAATTGGAGGCAGAAGGATTTATTTTGGGTTACAGTTTCAGTGTTTTTAGTTCATGGTAGGTTGGCCCCCTTGCTGGAACATCATGATGGAGGACTGTGGACACAACAGCCAGACGTAGAGAGAACCAGAGCGCTAAAGACAGAGAGTGTGGCTAGGGATAAGACCACACCCTTCAAGGGCACACCACAGTAACCTGCCTCCTCCAAGTGGGCCCCACCTTTTATCAACACCTTGAGGGACAAACCCATGAATAGGTTAATCCCCTAGTGTGTTAGCACCTTTATCATTCAAGCACCTTCTGAAAGCCCCACCTCTGAACACTTAGGACAGTGGGAGGATGCTTTTTATCTAAACCATAATGGTTGAGAAAGTTCATTTCATAAATTGGTTGCAGAAGCACCCAGCGCTCAGTAAGCTGGGTTGTGAATCAGCATTCCTACATTTGTTTATAGATTACCTTCATCCATTTCCTCTCTTCTCCTTCTTCCAGTACTTTTAATTTTAGACTTCTCAGAAGTGTTAATGTAGAAGACAATGCCTGCTTTCTTAAACTCCTTCCAACTCTTAAGAATCTCTCAGTATTTTTTTTTGTTTACTGAAGACCAGCTACAGTACACTGAGCTAAGTACCAGAAATTGAAGATTAAGAAGACACCTTGGCTTTGAAAATGTTACAGAAACACAAACTAGCACATAAGCATATGAACAGTGGAGTAAATGTTGCCATAGAGAGAGATATGAACCCGCCCCTGCACACACAGTCTATTAAGTACGGTGGCCGCATGAGGCTTTTTTAAGCAAATGAATATACCCTTCTGAAGATTCCTATTTAGAAGTTGTAAAGCAAAGTCTCAAAAAAGTATTGCTGAAGCCCTCCAATTTTGTAATTTAGGGTATAGTCTATCTAGTATAGTCTATTGTATGTGCAAAATGGTTATTTTTACGTGGAGCTAACTTTATATAGTGCTATATTTAAAGTCAAATGTTCTGAATAACTGATGCTTTAACAGTGGAGTTAATTTAATGCATGTAAGATTTTTTTTATTAATTCTCCACCACATATAGTTCATGGTGTCTTTACACTGTCGTTCACTCATATAGCTCAGTGATACCAAAAAGCTTGGATCTCTTGTTTAGGAAGACAGAGTCTATGTAAAGTTCACATAATCACAGTTTATGTTCCAAGAGTAGACGTAGCATAGACTTTTTTTTTTTTAAGAGAAAAAGCAAAAACAAAACAATGCACAATTTCAAAACAAGCTAATGGGCGATTAACAATGGTTAGTATATAAGCATTGGTTTTCAAATGCTGTTCCTCCTAAGTATTCCTTTGAGCAGTTGGTGGAAATTGAAGTCTATGTTGTTTTGTCTTGGACTTGCAATATGTAGAATAATGTGCTCTCTGGCGTCAGACCGCCTAGATTTGAAATGAGGTTCTTCCTCTTACTGGCTGTGTGACTTCACCAAGACTCAATTTTCTTATCTATAATATGGAGACAGTAAGAGTGGCTTTCTTTGAGAATACAGAATGGTTTCTATATCCATTCATTTCATTTAGTTATCTACTCAGCATGAAGTTATTGAAACTTCACTGACTCCAAAGTATTGGGCAGGGTGGAGGATGCTAAGATAATTCACCAGTAGAGGTCAAGATGAATTTACAATTTCAGACTATGGTTTTGGAACTCTGTCCGTTTTTCTAATTAACAAAATTTAACAGACTCAGATATACAGACTGTAATAAATGGTGATTATGTCATCAGAGTTTGTTGGTCTAAAGGAGACAGAAATGATGGATCCTTGGTAATACAGTCACAGCATTTCCCTTCTCCAAACAACGTAATTTTCAATCTCTTTAAGCAAATCCTTCAAATGTCTTCCATTTATTTAGGTAAAAAAAAATACTCCCCAAGATTGCCAGTTGTCACTGATTGCTCAGATACATAAGTCCTTTTTTAAAATTCTCTTTTCTGTTATTTAATCTGTGGAAGTCCAGTGAGCAGAGAGGAAAGAGGGAGGTAATGAAGGCAAACAACAGAGGAAAACCCCAGTGCCCCCGTGCTGTCGTCACTTCTGTGTCTCAGTTGTCCATTCCACAAGCAGTTATTACATGACGAGAATATAAGCTTCAAAAAAGCTACATGTTACTTCTATCTCAGGGAATGTATGTCCTCCTTTCGAGATGAGAATAAAAATGCTGTATCTCTACACCATTTTCTTAGCTTTTCCCTGGAAGGTTTTATTTGGGATGGCAAGAGCTAGGAATTTCTGAAGAGGAAACATATCCTAAAAGGAAATCCTGAACAAGTAATGCTAGGAAAGAAAAAGAAAGAACATATAGGCCACAAATCAGTAGAAATAAAATCACATCACTTGAATAGAAGAAGAAAAGACAATTTGGAAAGGAAACCTTTGTGAAATATCCTGACTGAACTGTTGTTTACTTTGATGCTTAATTAAGTGATTTTTTTCACTGAAACATTGATTCCAGCCAGTTATATCCAACCAGATTTTCTCCTCCCATCTCAATTCTAACATCTGATTATTTTGTTATAATATTAACTAGAGTTTAGAACTGCCAATACCTTTTGGTCCAGATATATATATTATACATTCTAAATATGTTTGTGTTGGTAGATACTTGCAGAATCTTTAATGTTATTCTTATTTACAATTCAGATAAATGAACAACATACCCCTATCTCTGTACTTCTACTGATAAAGGTAATTTTTCAAGATTCTTCAACATATTCACAGTGAAAACCAAAATTTGTTTGAAAGCAAAATAATCACTTTTGTCCAAAAAAAATGCAAAGTCAGTCTCCCCTCCCCTCTTTGCTTAATACAGTTAAGGCTGCAATGCCCTCGCAAGCCATTTCTCCAAATCTGCCCGAAGAAGGACCAAAAGCTCCTTGAACACAGAGCAGCTCCCAACCTCAGACATTCACAGGCCAAGAATCAGCCCTGGCAGCAAGGCTGTGGTCTCGGCCTGGTTAGGAGCACAGCTTCTCTGCGAGCACAGCATTTAGGGATGGTTACCATGTGTCCTAGCTATGTGTTCCTAAACAGGTGAATGTCAAAAGAACCAATCTCCAAAGCAGTTATTTTGCATGTTTGCATTAGCATATTTCCTACCAGCATTTTTAATAGCAGCCTGGGCAAATCTGACACAGATGGTCTCAGGACTACACCCTGAGATGCACTGGTGTGCAGACAAACCCGCTCTCCTGAACAAGCCCATCAGGCAGTGATCCCCAGGAAGCAGATCTGCTGCCAGAATGCCTACTGAAGAGAGCACAACCCGAGGCTCCCGCAGGTTCACTGGGGGCCAGGGATCTGCTCATGAATTTAGACATTTACAAGTCCTGTGGGATGCTCTTCCTTCATGACTGTGGGGTAGAAGAGAAGGCTGGATTTTAGCTGAGCATACCTGTAAGTGGGTCCTTGTTCTCCAGTTTACCAGCTCTTTGATTTTATGTAGTATCTTGATCAGGAAAATGGCCATTGCAAGGATAAAAGAGAACAGTGCGTGTTAAGAGCCCAGCCGGTGGCCGGCTGGTTGCCATCATCTGTATCTTCTGTTCACCGCTCTGTGGAAGATGTGCAGAACCAAAATGTGTGATTCACAACCTCGAGAAGCATATACTTTATTTATAAAAATAATATAAATATTAATAAACTGTTTAAATATGAGTTCATAGTCCCAGGCAGTGGCAGGTTTGCACATATACTGAAAAACACAATATTCTGAATAACAAAGTAGACTGTAAAATACAGAGAATTGTAAGGACATTAAAAATCATGAAACTTACTTTAAAATGTTTAATTCTTAGAGTTTGTTTAGGTGACCCAGTTCCCATTAATTCTCCAAAAGTTTGTTTAGACTAAAGAAAAATATTAAAATCATGAATGACTACTCATATTTATCATTTTAGGATAATTTTTATTAAAATATATTTATCTGATAATAATTGTAGTCTAGTAAAATGAGAGCTTTCAGTGCATGTCTTAGAAACAGGTGATGTCTAGGGGCTTAACAAACCCCTGTTGCACAAATGGTTGTTTACACGAGCAGGATTATTCCTAGGAAGGGCTCTGCAGCTTTCAATTCATTCTCCTAAGCTTTTGCGACATCCAAAAATGTTAAGGATCACTGAAGGTTCCCATTTAGCACTTTTTATGAGTGTTCTTGTTTATAGTGCAGAGAATTCACTCCTAGTTGCACCCTAAATAATTTACTTGTTAGCAATCTCCTAACTGACCTCGGGGCTGTCTTCCTTAAGCCTCACCGTTCTAACATCCCTGGAAAAGAAGTAACAGATTTCTCTCACGAAGACTGAACCCAGAGTTTCTTGACTGCCTCGGTCTAGCTCAATTCTGCAGGCATCACCGCAGAAGTTTATGCGCGTGTCTTAGAAGTTCCAGAGCCAGAGATTAACTGAAGACCGTTTTTTGAAGTTTTCCTTTTTCATTGCTAGGTCCTTTTTCGATTACTTCTGTGTTTCTTTCATCTCACTTAGAAAAGTGAAGCAGCTTCCCTGGAAGAACACAATTCAAGTTTGCCAAGCTGCATTTTTGCCAACTAGCAATTCTCCCGTTTGTGTTCCGCTTATAATATGGAGCACGATTGATGTTACATGTATTTATTTCTCTGTTTCCTTTAGGTGTGTGTGCAATATTGACTGTTCTCAAACCAACTTCAATCCCCTCTGTGCTTCGGATGGGAAATCTTATGATAATGCATGTCAAATCAAAGAAGCATCGTGTCAGAAACAGGAGAAAATTGAAGTCATGTCTTTGGGTCGATGTCAAGGTAATGTTCATACCAAAATTCATTTCAAAGAATGTTTTTAGCCCTTGTGCAGAAATGAAAAGTGAAGATAGCTCCTTATTATGCAGCTATTTCATTTCCGAAAGACAGTTCTGATTTACAATGGGGAGCAGAGTCTACCATAGCATTTGTGCTGATTATAGGTATTTGAGGGCCTATCAGAAATAGTCCACATCTTTTTCCATATAATGGGACCATATTGTCACAATGCAATGAACACAGAAGTCTATATTCAGAAGAGAGTAGATATTCTCATTGCAAAGGCTGAAAAGAATGTCTAAGGCACTTTTAACAAAGACTCTAAGAATTCATTAGAAACCTCAAAATTAAAAGCAGATCACTCCATTTTTATGTATTGATTGAACAGAAATATTTCAACTGCCTTTCTGAAAGCAGGATGTACTCCACTAGAATGTTCTCCTTCGGCTTTGTTCAGAGGCAAACATGTTTGGGTTTTGACCTGCAATTCCTTTATTTAAGTTCCTGCCATGACAATTAAGAAGCTACTCCTTGTCCCAAACTTCAGAGAGCTGCCACCATCCTAGGGCTCAGGGTCAAATAGAAACATGCACTGGAAATATATCTATTTATACAGGTTGCTTGGAATCCTAGTTGTAGAAAAAAATTTACTTCATTGAAGGTGGTCTTGAAGGAATAAACTTGAAATATTTAGGAAAAAGCTTATCAGTCTTTACTGTTAATTTTTTAACCCAGATAATACAACTACAACTACTAAGTCTGAAGATGGGCATTATGCAAGAACAGATTATGCAGGTAAGTGATATTTTCATTTAAACCATGAGCACTTCTATAAGAGACCTGGGGAATCACTTTTGTTTTCTCTATATTGAACCCGGCCAACTGCTGACGTGAGCTGGTCTTCTCTTGCCTAGTTCAATAGACAAAAATAAATTTTTTGTTGAAAAAAATAAGACTTCTTTCCCCCAAAGTTAAAGCAATTATCAGAAATGTCAGCTATAATTAACTTGTTTTAACAGTGCCAATGGTACAAATGACAAAACATTTATCAAATTAATGGGCATCAGAAGTTCTTTCAGTTTTGAGCAGTATATTATAATAAGTGAAAATGTTTTCATTGAATTTTCATCAGAAAATCAACAATAAAAATGTCTGTTAGTCTCTGAGAAGGTACAAAGGATATTTACAAGCAGTAGTACAGGTCATCTATTTAGATACAAAGTTTTTAAAGTATTTATCATTTATTAAAAAAATAAATTGCTTTAGTTTATTTAGAAATTAGAATGTAGCTTCTCAGACATGCAAAATTATAAAGAATATTACACAAAAATATAGATAATCTTTAGCAACTATACAATTTTATTTTGAAGAATATACATCCCTAATATGATTTTCCTATAGTGAGAAAAAAATTTATGGATATATGATTGGAATTTTGTCAGATTCTTACATTTCATGGGAATTTTGGGTAAGACTGAAGTCCATAATGACATGTGGAGTATTTTGAAGCAAAACTTTCTGTTTAGAGATTAATCACTTGTATGTAGATTTACGCTGAAGTTTCAATCAAGAATTATTTCCTATGCACTAGCATTCATTCTTGTTGAAATTTCATTTCAATTAGAAATATTTCCAACACATGTACAGGAAAAGCTCCTATGGAATTGAAAATAGGTTGTCACCATAGATTTGACTTACACAACCCTCAAATGTCTCAGAGTCTGGAAAAAACATAAATAGCCTTTTTAAAAATTTTCCTGTTTTACCTCCATGTTTCACAACAAGGAGCTAAAACTTTCAATATACTAGAAATGTGGAATTATCATGGACAATGATACATGGAAAACCTCAGTTCTGCTATGCTATGCTCATACCCTGAGCGTCCCAGAGAGACCCTAATAGATGACCCTTCGTAAAAAGTAGTGCTGTGGTCAGGTTTGGGAAGAACAAAGATGCCAAATGGGTCTTCTACCCAGAACTCCTCACAGCTCTTACATTCGTGATAAATTCTTGAAGAATCTGTATCTTTTACTTGCAGTTCACCCTCAGTATCTATGGGAGATTGCTTCACAGAGCCCTTTACAGATGCCAAAGTCGCTTAGGTGCCCTGTATAACTTGGGATAGTATTTGCATATAACCTCAGCACATCCTCTTGTGTACTTTAAATTATCTCTAATTTGTTACAATACCACAATGAAACATTACTCACATATATAAAATTGCCCTAAAATTTACTTTATGTGTCTTTGTCTTCAGTGGTAGTTTTATTAAAATACAGTGTATACCCCTTTATAGGAACTATGTAAGTAGCCATGTTCCTTAGCATTCCTTAGCTTGCAATGGTATTTGCATATGCTGAATTTTAGGACATGAATTTTGGAAAAATAGAGAGTTAGCATATCATTGTTCTCTTAATTTATATCCCACAAGGTAAAAACTCCCCAAGGACAGAAAGCAGGAAGTGTATGACGTAAATCCCTAGAAGCACACTGTGTCTTCATGGCTAACATAACATCTCAGCCGCTTGCACGTTAGAAGAATGTTTGCAGACTCTCCCACGAGAGGGAAGGGATCATCTTCGTATGCTCTGGCTGTTTCCTTGCATGCCGTTAATATGATGGGTTTTAGAACCATTACTCCTCACTCTGCTTTCATTCTACTGAGCGTACATTAAAAGTCGTAAACATAAGAACATATACTTCTAATTGTAAAAGTGGAAATCCTCAAAAAAAACCTAAACCTTAAAATAAATTTATATCTCCTTTTTAATATCATTTAAAAGAAAGAGTTCAGCAAGGACCAGCAGAGAATGGACTGCAAATTTTTTAAAAATTAAGAAGTGATGCCTAAATTCCTCAAGTAAAACTAACACATACAATAGACTAGAAGGCATCAAACTTGCGGTAGAGCAATAAATTCCATCGTCTTCACAGGCACAGAAATGCAGTTGGCCCTGGAAAACAAGTACTGGCCAGATCTGCTCGCCAGTACCTCGTTCTGGCTCATAGCTTTCTATTCTGCAGGCTCTGCTTTAAGGGGACCCAAAGCATTACTGACTCTTCGGCTGGGGGCTTAGGAACTCTGTGTTTCTGGGCCTTGGGACAAGAGTCCTGTGAGAGATGCTGAAAGAGACATTCAGTGTTATCCTCTCTTCATCAGGCTAAGACTTGGGCTTAGATTTAGGTCTGTCACTTCACCCACAGCAGAGGTTCAAAGAACACACATCTTATAAAACCACAAAGCTAGGGCTTCCTGAGCTTCCAGTTGTTTGAAATTGTTACCAAACTTTCTTTCTGGAAGTTTAAAATAGCAAGTGATTTATGCTCTTGAAAGTTGCAAAAAAAAAAGTTGCAACATTTTCCTAAAAACTGTATTATGTATGGGTAATATATATACGTGTGTGTGTGTGTGTGTGTGTGTGTGTGTGTGTGTGTGTGATATACACTATGTAAAGTGTTGCAATGCAAAGAAAATGAAACCCACCTATTTTGCTTGTCTTTACCTTGGGTATGCATTTTCTGATTGTGTTGCTTTTTTGTCTGAACATCTGGTCATGCTTCAGAAAATGTGGCTACATATTTTTCTAGTGAAAATATACTTAATTTTACAAGTTGTGAGATGTTAAAATCCATAAGCTTCAAGTATTTTGTTTCTATCATCTAAAAAATGAAATGCATTTTGTTTTATGATATCCTATACCAAGTTCCAAAGCGGATTTGCAATGTCTTATAATTAAAATATGTTCAATGAGATTATATAAATAAAAACAGAAAACATAAAGGCAGAACTGTTAAGGAAAATAAATATATCAGCAACATAAACATTACAATTACTGCATTTAACCTTAAGCTTCCTTGCAACTAAGATAAAAAGAGAAATCAGGATTGAAGCAATTTATTCTACAAATATATAGAGTCCCTGTCAAATGCAAAGCAGTATCCTGAAGTTCACAGAAGTGAATGCGCCAACCTAGGCCTCTCCCACATGGAGCTTAGGTTTTTACTGTCTGATAAAAATAAGTAAAAAGTGAAGTTCAGAGACCAGAGACCAAATTTCACTGTGCTAAATTATATAGGAAATACATAGCACAGCTCTTTTTATAAGACAGCCCCAGAAAACACAGAATAGCTAAAATCTTCAACAGTGATTTTCGTGAAATATGGCAAGAAGCTCTTCGTATGGCTGGGGATTTTTGAATCAATTTTTGATAACGTTCTAAAGCATCACATTAAAATATGTATAACTTAATGATAGTGTTTCTGCAGCAGACTAAAGTAATGAGTTTCATTCATGTATATTTTTAAATTGGAAAGAATAAATAAATAACGCAGAATTCCCAGGAAATCTCTGGAGGGAGAGCAGGCCCAACTCACTTGGCTCGTGTAGCTGTAGGTTAAATCAGAGCTGGAGAGCAGAACAGTCAGAAAACCTGAGGAAAATGAAGAAGATGCCTCACAGTAGCAGGTGTGTGGGGAGAAAAAATTCCTGGCGTTAGTGGCTGGTAATGAGAAAGACAGGTCGCCAGTGGAACATTTCGCTGTGCCCATTCACCGTTTCTTGTAACATTCAGGGAAGGATTCGTTTTTAGATAACTTTCTCTTTAGAAGTCCATTTCTTGTCTTTAAGCAATAATTAATGTACCAAACTCAAGACTGAATTATGGAAGAAAGAAACCAGGAAAATATATAGTTAAGCCAAATTCTGTCCATCTAATAATATTCTTATCAACACACTTTTTGTGCCACGCTAAGCAGACACTGACATTTTCAAAGGGGATCCAGATAGTCTGAGTGAATTGTCAAAATAACTCCATCTCCATAGACGCCATTGCAATTTACAAAGCCTTATCACGTGTACCCTCTCCTTCAGTCCTCCCAGCAGAAATGTGAGGGAGATGTTAGGTGCTTCTGACAGGTGAGAAATGGAGATCCAAGGAGATGAGGTAAAGACTGTGTGACAGAACAGAGGGTCAAGCTGTCATGGCTGCTTCCAGCCTCCTGGAAGTGTGAACAGTGAGGAATACAGGAAGAGGGGGCCCTGTCTAACACTGATAGGGCCTCTGAGGACTGATTCACCCTCAGAGTTAACCTCTTCACAACTCCTGGCCTAAAAATGTTTCACCATGGTATTAATATTGCTATGAGAGGCCCCGAAGAGGTTCTTTTATAAAACTTAGGTCTATATATTCTAAGTATCTTCTAAAAAATGTTTATTAGCGCATGCTTAGAGTACGCCATGATTGCACTCATCATGGGGAGTTGGTTCATGCAAGAAATGCATTAGTCCTTCTTTCCGTTCCTTTCCCCACCCCTTCCTCCTCCCTGTGTCTCTTGGTCCCCTTTCCAGTTGCAAAAGAGCGATCTCCCTGTTTCCTGTCATCCCTTATTTTGCCCTTTATAAATGTGATTTTGTTTGGTTTTTAATGTGTCCTGTTCTGTTTGCTACTTGTCCACGTAGACGAGAGAAAGCAAACCCAACAGTGTTTGCGTCGCAGGAGTCCTGCTCTGATTGTAACAAAACAATTCTCCAACCTCTTTGTGATACTTTACCAAGATCCATTCACACCGCCTCATTTGTTCTCGTAGAAACCCAATAAAACAGGGTTACAGACACAGGGAGAAGCAAAATGGAGGCTCAGAGAAGCTCAGCGGCTGACCCAGGGCTGCTCACAGCATGCTGACACTCAAGCGCCCTCCATACAGACCAGGTGCCTGCAGGGTTTGCCTCGCGTCTGACTCTGCGGCTCCCCCACTGTACATGCGCAGGCATGAATATCAAGTGGTTTTATATAATATTTAGAACATGAATTAATTCAGTCATGTGGCAAAAATCTATATTGAAAATGGAAGCTCTTTCCATTTGCTCCTGAACACAAGGCACACTTTGCTGGGAAACACGTTATATCCGGGCCAGTAATTTGATCTTTAGGACATAATAAATAGCAGCAAATGGAGGCAGCAGCTTGTAGAGCAAATATTGGTATCAGCAGTGAAATAAATAAAAATACTTACCCGGCCTGTTCCAGTGCCACTAGACTAGCCTGGAATATTTAAGCCCAGGAAATGAATTAAGATGTCAAGATTTTCCCAAGATTTCTGAGGGAAAGTGTCTCAACTCAAGTATTTTCCCCTCTGGGATTTACATTAGAGTGATGCAAAATCCATAAAGCTTTCTGTGAGCTCTACCTCACAATTGTTCCTGCTCTCTTGAACTTCGGCGCTTTCACTGTTTCCCCTGCGAAACCGTGCAGCCAGTCATCTGTAATATTACGTTACGTTCACGGTTATAGATAAACACAGAAGTGGTATTTGCAATACAGATGAAGTTCGCTGCTGAGAAGTTGCCTTGGGCCCTGGTAGACACTCTGGAAAACTTTCTGTTTATGCCCCAGTTCATAAATGCTTCTTGCATCATTTATGGGCACTTTTCCAATTAGAAATACTCCTTGCTGAAACAAATTGTTCAGCTGGAGGTGTTACTTATCTGTCTGCCTTACTCTCTGAGAACTGTATGGCAGCTGGTTGAGTGGTGATAGCCACAAAGCCAGCTAGGCCTGAGTGTAAAGCTCAAGCATGCCATTGCTGGCTGCTGAAAGGTGCACTAGTCAGTTAGCTTGCCCAGCCTCAGTTTCTTTATCTGCTCAGTGAAAACAAGAACCCTATTTCCCTAGGAATTAATTTTGAATTCAAAGGTATCGTGTAAAGTATTAGCCAGCAGCTTAGTGAGGTGGTTGTTATTTTTCTTTTGTTCTGATGATTGGAAAGGATTTGTTTTTATGGGAAACATGGCAAAATGTATGGGGTATGGTCTGTCCTTCTGAAATGTACTCAGAGTTTATATCCTTTTATGGACTCAATTACAATAGATTTGCAAAGTTGGTTTCTACCCAAGTCCATAACAGCTTCTTGGGAGAGATCTTCACTGACTTACCCATAAAGCAATATTTATGTTTTCAGTGCTTTGATATGGTAGAATAGTCACACAGCTAATATTTCAGTTCTCCCAGAGTCTACATAATTTTACAGCTGGTATATTTTTGCCACCTAGTAATATGATCGCAAGATAATTACATCATGAAATTGAAATTAAAAAATTAGCGGAACTAGCATGTGACAGAATTGCAAGATGATTATATTACTTACATTTCTTTCAATGAGACCTTTAAAATTAGTCATTTATGCCCCAGGGTGTATGTTTGAAGGACTTGCATGTTTGATATGAAAAAGAAACTTATGTACTGGTGACCAAGTGGAAATAACAGGAATTAACAGCTATGTAGCGCTTAGGAATTTATTTCTGTATATGGAAAACATAACTTTTTCACTCAGTAATATTAGTGTCCATAGGTCCATATGTTAGTGTCCGTATTACCATAGATATCCTAAGAAGTGAGAGCCAAAGTTATGAAGAATAATCTGATCATAAAGAAAGACAGGTCTATGTAGCATAGAAAGCAAAGAGAGCAAACCTATTCAAACTCAACACCAAGACGTTGCCAGGGGAAAAGCCATAATCCTCACTTAATCTGCCTTGTCCGCCACAGCATGCTCTGTTTTCCTATAAAAGCAGTCTGAGTGTCTGTAGGATGAATGAAACCGAAGTGCGAGTGGATGTGACCAATGCTCTGTACCCTTCCAAGGCACCGTGTTTTCCATAGAACTAGTAAAAGGTATTCAAGCAGCTTACAAAAACATGTTCAGAGCACTTTGACTGCTTTTGTTCCACAGTTTGGTGTGTCCCAAACATATGGACCACTTTATCAAAGGCATTAGACATTCATTCCTCACGTCTTGATGATTTGAAACTGTGTATAAATACAATCCACTGAAATACTCTAAAGCATCTGTAATGCACCCTGTCAGTGTGGGGGTCACTTTGGAAAAGGTGTGGACAATGGGACAGAAAAGCAGGCCTAATCAGTGACAGAAAACCAACGTAGGTGGTACATCATAGGTAGGGAGACTTGGTGGAAGACAGATGCTGGGTGGGGTAAGGAGAGGATCCCACTTGGGATGTTAGCCAGGTTCACAGGAGAGCAGGGGCAGCTGTCAGACATGGAGCCTGAGAAATCTAAATGTTGAACACGCCAAGAGAAAGCTGTCCCTCCATGATGAACTTCCATTAACCAAATGCAATGACTGTGCACCGATTTGCAGTGAGAAAAGATTCCTACCTAGAGGACACCTATCTGCTGACCAATGCATTGCCTCTAGCATTGAATTATCTGAAGAATCCAGTTACAGTGTAGGTATTAGTGACTATGAGTAGAGCATCTATACATTAGATGGTTAAGGCATCTAGCTAAGACCGGTGCAGCTATGCAGTCCATAGAAGTAAACCAGGACCTTGGTTAGGGCCTCCTCTTTGTGGTCGGAATTGCACTAGCGCTGTTGGCCTGTGTGACTCTCTTTGGTCTGAGTCTCCATCTCTGAGTGGTGCCCCTTCCAGCCCACCCCTTTTTCCTAGATGGCCAGTTTAATCAGGGTGAAATTGAAACCTACTCTCCTAGAGCCCTTTGGAGCTGGAAAGTCATTTCTGGGTTCTCGGCCAGCACAGGCACGCCCTGCGCTTACTTCTGAGCTCCTGTGCGTTCTCTCACCCAGCAGTCCCCAGGAAATGACAGTAATGTCTACATAAATGTGGCCTTTCTAGATGGCAAGTGCCTTCTCTATTTTGAAACTCGCAGGTTTTACACAAAGCTAACTTTGATGGCAACTTTTTAACATATAATCCAGAGAGTTTGACCAATAACAAAGAAAAATGAGTCATTCATAAAAGGGGAGTTTAATATTACTGGGTTTTTCTAAGATGATTCTTAGTACTTATTATAACATATATCCCTTTTGGTGACTTGCTACAGTTTAACTTCATGAAACCCCAACAGAATGAGATCTATTCATTGCCCCACATAGAATGTGAGGTAAGATCCTGAGGGGAGCTGTTAGTGCATGATCCATATTCAATAGTGTGAAATGATGTTCTGGAAGATGTATTCCAGACCAATACAAAAACCTTGGCTTTTAAGCTTTCTTTCACATTTTATTGGGTTCATGCATTAAAATTTCCTTCTGAAGAGTATGTTTTAGATTTTTCCTTTAGTGATGAAAATAAACTTGTCTGTCTACAAAACCATCAGTAATTTTTTTAAAAACACGTTAGAAAAAATGAAGACAGAAAAAAACTCTATTTCTCCTCCAGAAATTAAGTATTACCAAAAAATTGGGTTATGAGTTTACAGATTTTAAAACAATATACAATTATTGTTTTCCCAGGAAGCAAGAGACTGATTGGTCAGATACCTTCACAGTTATCCTACAAATCTTGTTACATAGTTGTTGTTGTTTTATATTTGGGTTTAAAGAGATCCCAAGGAAGTTGAAGGCTTCCAGATATTTGAAATACTGTGTGGGTAAAGCCCACTCCTATCCCTACACTCAGCCACATACCCATTCCACACAAATGGCAAATATGCATTTGTTGTTGGCTTCTAGTTGCTAATGAAATGTAGCTCTGGAACCCTAAGGAAGAAGCAGTAGGCAAACAGAACCTTCTCTGTAGGTAGTTTTAATAAGTTGCCCATGTCATCTTCTATGCAGAGAATGATCAGGAGTGGGCACACATCCATCAGCAAATGATAGATAACCACTAACTCAGATTCTGTTATTATCATTACCACATTTTAGTATTGATGATGGTTACTTTCTTCAATTTAACATGCTTCTGAGCTCTTCACCATCACCATGAGTTTATAAGTGCTCAGAAAACACAGATCACTGTAACATTATCCTAAGAAAATCATTATCATCTTCATTATAAGCATGATAATCATCATTGTCGTCAGCAAAAAATACCACTGGAATACACTCACTTAGTTCGTTCCAAAACAAACTGGAAATTATGTATTTTATCTGTTGCTTGGATTCTCTAAGAGGCTATTCGCCAAGGATGGGTATAATCATATTTATTTAATTTCATTTGGATTTTACAGCAGATGACTTCCAAATGGCATATTGTAGGAGAAAGGGCTTGGAATAAGAATGCAGAAACTTTTGACATAGTTTCCAAGTGCTGGCAGTGTCACTGTTCAGAAATCCTATTCTACAGTGCTGGACGCCACAGTGCCTAAAAAAGGAACGCATTGCATTCTAGAAGTAGGGGGTGTTGTGCAGTCTGGAGCTGGGCTCCCTAATCATTTTTCAATTCTCAAATGTTTTTGTTCCCCAAAAAGATATACAACCCCAGATCAAGGTTCTTTTCATCTTCCTGCTTCAAACACGTGCACGCTCCTTTCAAATGGTAGTTGACTCATAATAGCAATGTAAGATTCCACAAATAAGAAGGAACGTCTGTCTTTTATGAGAGTGATGAAATAAAAAGTCATCTGGCTGCAGGTGAAGTTGTGCTCTTAGAGAGCATAGGTCGCTGAAGAGCTGCACAGCCCTAATTGGATCTCTTACCTTATCTGGTCTCCCTGACTGGTACTGTCCTACCTGGGACCCTGCTGCACCTCTGTTCAAAGCCGCAGCATCTTTTGTTCATACTAGCTGTTTCTTACACATTTTAACTGAAGTGCTGAACTGAATACTGCCTGCTGGAAAGATTTTAAAGTGATGCACTTTGAGGAGGCACAGCAACCATTTCAAAACTCCTTAATATCCAGACACTCCCCCATTATAAATTTGTGTCAGCCTTGAAAACCAACCATTTACATTTAAAATCAGCTGGTTAAGTCCTCTTAAAGCATGCAACAGAAATTCTTAAAACAGAAATAGCTGTGTTCTTCCTGGAACAAAATATTGGATACAGTACTCAAAACTAATATTTGTGGAAACCCTTCATAGTTGAAGGAGAAGAGACACTAAAATATCTCTTAAACGACAACTTAGTGCTCAGCTCCCCTCTGCTGATGCTGTGAGCAAGGGTACCAGTGTGCACAAACCCTCCTGGGAGCAGGGAATAATCCTAGGTGCATCGGTATGTTGTCTCATGGAGTGAAATAAAGTTATTGGTTTTGCAACAAGGACAATGAGGATATTTGTTTAAAAAGACAACTGGAAAAAATAGCAAAGACAACAGGAAATGATAAATGAGCAAGTCTTTGCTACAGTAATTACTTCAGCATTGAAACAAATGAATAACTCTCACAGCAACGCTGTGGTCTGTCATAGATTACCCCACTACCTGCTCATTCAGTACTGCACTGCCGTCCTTCGTGAGGGGAAAACTACATAAGGAGGAGCTGGTGACTAAATTGTCTGAGAAATTTGTGTTAATGCTCCGAAAAACTTAAAATAGCCTTTGTGAAAACAGACTATCTCTAAAAGATAGAATAGTTGTTTGTGTGGGTTTTTTGTTTTGTTTTTGTTGTGAAAATTATTTCATCTACCCTAGTTTTATGCCAAAAGATGTTATTAAAAGAAAAATTGAAGCAATCTTTCTGGTATAGACAGGTGAAATAATATACTTGTATCTATAATCTGTTTAGTAAATGTAATTCTGTATGTGGTACTTGGGTTTTTCTGGAAAACAAAGTTGTGAAAAGAGCAAATCTTAAAGCTGGTCTATTTTCAAGGTCATCCCCTCAGGGGAAGCCCTTTAACCTAGGAGTCTTAGAAATGAAGAGGACATCTTTTTTGCCTTTTTCATGTTTTGGACATGAAAGCCCCTGTGAGATGTGGTTTACTCACTGTGCTTATTTACCATTTCACAGAGTAGGGATATGGATACTCTTTGTTCTGGAACATTCTCCCACTGTCATCAAAATTTGGAATATTTTCCAGTACAAGTAATGATTTAAACTGCACAGTAAAATTTCATCTAGTTTTAACAAAATTGAAACTGAAGACTTTTAAATTATACATTCCTCTTTCTGGGTATCAGTATATTAATTAAATGATATAAAGAAGATGACTGGCCTTTGGGCTCCATCTTCTCCTGACAGCGCATAAAGAAAAACTTTGACTTCATGCCCAATGGGCTCTGCTCCCTTCTGATTGGCTTAAATCCCACTTTAACTCCACCTCCCAGAATCAAAGGGCTCTTTGGGCCATTTCTAATGTGGCAGTACGTTTTATTTCTCCCTCCCCCTGTTCCTAAAGCACAGGGACAGAACAGGTACTGGGAAGAGCATGCATAGTCTAAGGCCTGTGAGAGAAGTCTCCTACAGAATTTAAGTATGACATCGTGTCAGTTAATGTTGTGTATTTAAAACATTAAGCACATACTACAAATAAGATATATGTCCGCATCCCCACATTTCAAAGTGTAGGATCTTAATGAGACATTGCAATGATCAAAGAAGCATAAAGCTTTTTAGTACTGCAAAAGGGGGATTTTAGGTTGTGATTCTTCTCCTGTCTTCTTGGTAAATAAAAAAATAAAGAAATAACCATTGGTTTTCATCATGATTCCGTTCTGACCCCCTTCCATCATATCAATGAGGCTTCATCCTGTTTTTAAATTTCTTTGAAGAAATACATTCCATAACTTTTCTTGATCACCCAACTTATTTGTTAGTAATCCTTGATTATGAAAAGAAAATACTTCTTAATTAAAATATCTTCCCATTGGGACTTGATATCCAAAGCTCCCCTTTATTTCTTTAAAAAGAAAAAGAAAAGAAAAGAAACATTGGTATCTTGCCTTCATGGCTTATATCACCTTTACTTACCATAATATTTTCAGTCGATGGGCTACCTAGGGCTTAGCAGAATACATCTACACGATATTATTAGACTTTGAATTTAATCTTGAGCCTTGAAATAGCATAGTTCATTCATTGCTCTATGTGACATTTTAAAAACCTAAGCAAACAGTATTACTCTTAGAAAAGAAAAGCTCTTTCTCACTAGATTCAGCATTTAGAAACAATATTGAATGGATTTGAATGAGAAAACTGTCTCTGAAAACCTGAAATGAATATAAACATTAGGCAGATGATCTCACCTCTTATTTCCGGCCTTAGTTTTGTTCTCTTTCTTCTGAGCGGCTCTTATTATTCACTTAAACTTTGTGCATGCATAGCTGCACCCTGAAGCCAGTTCCCTCACAATATCACCGGGACTTGCTGTACTGTGTGTGCCTCGGAGCTGTGATAGAGACCTGTACCCTGGGGTGGAACCCTCATAATAAGAAGCATGTTACAGTCATCCCACAAGGTGCTGTCTTCTCAAATGTGAAGATCACTTGTATATTTTACTACTGTTTCTTCACCCCCAAAACAAAAATGGTGCTTTTAGGTGAATAAAGTTCCCCTGCCTTCGCCTTCTGGCAGGATTCTTACATGCCTTGAAATGATAAAGGTTCATATCCTTTTTGCCCTAAGAGGAAGAAGAAGAAGGGAAAAAGGGGCTGGGGTGCATCATTAATCATGCACACTGTCTACTGCAGCACTGCCGAGAAATGATCCTCCTCGTACCACCCATCAATATCCCTGACACCTGTCTAAAAACTCAGGTCATGCATATCCATCTGCCTTTAGAGAAGTGTCAGTGTGCAAACAGCCCTTCACTATTTTTAGGGTCATGTTAAAATTATTCATCGCCTGCCTGTCAGTTCATCCAATTTGTCATATTATCCTGATCTACCAGTAGCTGTGACTGGTCATTTGCCCTTTGCATTGTGTTTTCAGAGCATGGGCGTGCAGGATGTTTTTGAAGCTGTCAAATACATGAGAGATAGTGGAGTCTCACTGCAGGTCAGAGGTCCCGTGGAGAAATTACAGTACTCGATGCCCCCTCATGCTTAGCATGAACTCCGTACACTGAGTTCTTATCCTACTGCAGGTTCCACTTCGATCTAGTTTCTAGTAAATGAGTTCTTCTTTCTAATGTCTTTCATTGGAAAACACACAATGTTTCTGTCTTCACAAATGTTGAAAACATGCCTTCCAAATGAAATAAACCTAAAATTTAGATATCAAAAAAAGCTATTCTGATAAAACTGCCAATACTGCAATGCCTAGAAATGTGCTATATATAGATTTTAAAATAAAATGGAAATTTAGATAGAAAAATATGACACAGCACCAGCAATTTATCGGCAAAAATATATTGTTTTAATATAAAAATCTTCATCTCTAAATCTAGCTTAACTTGGTCAAATTTTCTGCAGGTATCAAGTCATTTTAACTTTTTTAAAATTTTGTATCTAATGTAATTTAAACTGAATATGAGTCTCTGCACCCTCACTTTTTTTTTTCCTTTTACCAGTTTTCATAGACTTTGCAAAGTGAGTTACAGTGGTTTTGAATCACATAGGTGGGAGTATCACAGAAATAGAATTTAATGCGCCCTTCCTTGTCATTGTAGCAGCACATGAATCTTAGGGAGACCTGTGTTAGATCTTTTTTTTTTTGACACTGGGAATCGAACTCAGGACCTCAGGCTTGCCAGGCAGGCACTGTGCCACTGAGCTATATCCCCAGCCCTGTGTTTGATCTTGCCTTTGGCTATAACCACCTTGCATTTTAGTTTTCTTACCTGTAAGAAAACTGTCTCTGATAGACAGTCTCCAGTGTCTGTTCAGATGAAAGTCTGTCTTCCTCTTTCTGGTACTTCCATAGACTGAAGGGTTCTAGCCTTACTAAACAATGTCTGTCTGGAATTTGCGTAAATATCAGAGTCCCCAAAACGACCAGCACAGTGACTGCTGCTGTAGTTGGCACTGCTGACCTGTGCTTATCAAAGTGGTAAGCTCCAAATCTAGAAGTAGCAGTTATTTTTTGACACTATCGAGTGACATGAGTTTAATGATGATACCCAGGAAATAAATGGTCCTGCTCTTCAGGCAGTGGATATCCAGGACTTCAGGGCAGTAGATATAACAAACTAGCCAAGACCTACAAGTCCAACATAGGTGGAGGATGCACTGTCCTTACTGCTGGTGATGTGTGTTTTGACTTTATGGAAATAAGAAAATTCAGGGACAAGCCACACCAAAACCTCTCTAAATTCAGGTCCTCATGTTACACCAGTAAACATTCATATACCAAGTTATATTTATTAGAATAATTTTATAGCAAGTAGAGAATAAAATATCGCAGAACTAAATAAAAGAAAATCACATTTATTTTGCATTCAGTTTGTGTCATGTGTTGAGCATAGAACCAGCTGTCTCATCTCCTTACAGACTTCTCAGACCATACTTTCAATGAGACTTTTCTCAGAGACTGAGGAAGCATAGCTCAGAGACAGTGGCGGGTAGAGCCGGGACCAAGCCACTGGAGTACCCGTGACTGGTAACAGTGAGAAAGTGCTAAAGAGAAGATGGCTTTGCCTTGGGTTCACCTGGCAGGAAAAGTGCGCTACATACAGGGAGCAGGATTGAAAAATGAAGAGGCTGGGAGTGGGCTGACTTAGGGATGGGGGTGCTTGGCCACAGCTGTAGTGTGGGATGGAGTGAGGCAAGAACCCTCTCAGACTTCCTCAAAGCTCTCCTGCCTGGCAACGGAAGTTGAAATTTATCCACTGCTGAGCAGGAGCCTTTGAATCCTTTTGAATAATATTAATTCTGTAAAAGTAAAAAAAAAAGGAGAAGGAGGAAATCCTGGCAACAGAGTGAAGAATGGCAAGCAAGGGAAGGAACAGAGGGAACGGGGAGGGCAAGAGGATAATAACAAGACGACTGGTGCTGTCCGTGGTGGTGGCAGCAGAGAGAAGAAAGATCTTGGGGCTGGATGTGGGAGATAACTGCTTTCTCAGTTTGCTAACTGACCAGTTTGAATGCGAAGAGCTGCAGAGAACCAGGCCAAATAGGAAGGGCCCTTGCTGGGTCGCCTGGATGAACGGTGGTTCTGTTCCGAGATGGAGAATGGAACGTGCAGACGAGTGGCTGGGGCGGTGTGCAAATGTGTGGCGGCTTTAGTTCAGGACATCCAGGTAGACGTGAACCTGGGGGTCTGCGGGCCGGGGAAGAAGTGAAAATCAAAACAGGAGCTCAGGGAGAAGGGAAAGGGAGGAAGGCTGGGGAGAAACACGGGGAAGAGGAGGCAAGGGGCTCATGGCAGTGGGAGAGTTGCCTGGCTCCTCATTTCTCTGCATGCTGAGAATTGTATCTAAAAATGCCCTTCCTGTTCCAAAATTTGTTTTTCCACACAGTTATGCCTAAAGCGTATTACTTCCCGTTATCGTGTGCTTCCCTCCTTCCTTTCCCCGGGGTAGCCTTCGCCCCACCAGGAGGGAACCCGCCTGCTGGCCTGCCGGCCTCTCCGAGCACCGAGCACCGCCACACTCAGACAGCACTGTTTTATTTGCTTGAGCACCTTTAGCGCCAGCAGGACTTTATTTGTGCGCTTGGATTTTTATCTTTATTTATTTTCTGTCTTCCTTCATTATACTATAAACTCCACAAGGGCAGGAAACTGATCTTGTTCCTAAGTGGAAAATGGAGCACCCAGGGGAATGCGGGACACACAGTGGTAGGCCCCCAGCAGCTAGGTGTTGGAAAGCTGTGAATGAGACTGGCCCTGGCCACCTGAGTGTTTACAAGAGCCTCCCTGTGAAATGTATGCCTCTCTACGTTCTTCTTAAGAAACGTTAAGCATATTAATATTCGCATAACAAACGTTCAGTGCAGAGCCACACAAATACAGTATGCTAAAAGAAATGCATATATACTCACACACACATTGCATAGATCATAAATTATAGATCAATTTTCACACCTGAAAGACTGATGGATTCCTCTTGGAGGGTTTCCTTTTTCATCTGTACTGGGCATTTAAAAAACATTTTAAGAGGAGAACTTGTATAGGAAATATAATTCCCAACATCGCTTTGTAAGTAATAGCAGAGACTGTTTACTAAAAGGGAAAGGAAGAGACCTTCATATGCAAATGTATGGCATTTGAAAATGTCATATAGCTACATCTACATATAAATAAGATGCTCTCTGAATTCCAGGGAAGGGAGAGCTTGTGTGGCAATAGCCAATTTCTAAATCAAAGTAAACTAATAGAGTAGTGGTGAGTCCAGACTTACTGTGTCCTCAAGAGTAGCACGTACCAGGTCTGAGACCACCTGGCTGAAATCCAAACCCAAATAAAATCAACTCTTGCAGCACTCAAATGGTAATGGAAATAACCCAGCTACCTGAGGAGGGACTCAGGGACTCCCGGTCAAAGATTGACAACCCTCTATCAAGCATTTGCTTCCCTTCTAAAGATATTGCCTTAGAAATCAAAGCCTCCCGGGATCTCCTACATTTAACCTCTGTGGCAGGTTTTTTTTTTTTTTTTCTTTTACAAATTCTAGAGATTGGAGCAAAACAGAAAACTTTTTACTTCTTTCTTTTTTCGTATTTGTTCCTTTGCCTTAATACCACAGTCACTTTGGGAAAATTCCTCCAGTAAACCATAATATATAAACTACCAGGTAGGGATAAATAACTTCTCTATATTCAGTGAATTATCCTTCCAGGACACCAGGAGATCATTACATAAATTATAGTTTTTCCCATATTGTTATGGTGCTGCCAGCTCCTGGAAGGAGCCTCAGGGAAAAAAATTTTTAATAAATTATTTTATGCAATTTTTAGTGGCCATTTCATGGAATCCATGTGGGAAATGCTTCCCTACCAGCAAGAGCTGACTTCAATCCATCAGGTAGCGTTGCACCACAATTTCATTGTGTGCACTAAAAAAGCATAACAAAACTTGCCCTGGCCCTTCTTCAGCTTATTTATGAGGGAGCTGGGACTGAGAGAATGAACTTTTAGAATGATAACTGATGAAAACCACTTGACTCTTACAAAAAAAAGAGAAATTTTAATAAACTTAAGATATCCATAGGAATGATAATGGAAAATGCGATTGTCAAAGGAAAACAACAAATCAGAATGGTCTTTAAGTGGATAAATATAATTGCTACATTTCATTGAATATAGCTCAGTGATCCTTTATTAGTGCTTCTCTTTGAAGTGACTTTTCAATACGAGAATTATTATAACCACTGGAAAGATTTAAAACTTTAAGCTTCAGAAATTTTAAGCAATTTGTCCAAGGGCATCTAGCTTTTTAAGCAGCTAAGAGTGTGTGTAGACTCTGAACCCTTTGACCAGAGAGCTGGTTGGTTGTTTTCCATTGTACCAGCCTAGCTCTTGATATATACAGTAATGGAGAAAAGGTAGCAGGATGCGCACTGGGCACATCTGAAGATACACAGTCTCTTGTGGCAGATTTTACAGGAACCAAAGCAAATTCTTAATGAGGATTAAAAATATCATATCAAAAAACATGTTCCAAAAACTAAAAACAGAAAAAGATACAGAAATTTTTGTTGATTTTCTGCTAAAATATGCTGACATGTGGGGATATTTATGTTTTTCTGAACATCTGGTAGATATTAGTATGTTTTTATTCACAATCTTCTATTATTAATAATAAAAGAAAGCTAAATAATTATGATATCCTGTCACATTGAATGAATATCTTGCATAGTTTTTTTTCCCAATATATTACAGAATCTCATCATTCCATCAAAGATAAAAGCATAAACTTATTTTTAGAAAGAGGAATATGGACACTATCTTATTATAACAAACTTGTTTCCATCAGAATATTGAGTCAGTAACACTTGCGTGTAAGAGATGAAAATACACTTCATCATGACATGCTATTAAGTCATGACTCTTAATATTATCTGTAGGTTGAGAAATGACTTAGGCCCCATGTATATTTGCTGTGCCAAGATGGAATTCTATTTCTTCTTAAGATCTCGTGGAACAGAGATTATTTTATTTGAGACAGAGATACCAGGCTTGTCTCACCTTTGTAGATTATCAAAACAAATACATCTTTGCTGAGCCCATCGCCTCCCCCGGCTCCTGTGGAGGCTTTATTCAGCTCCTCAGGTCTCAGGTAGGAATCATTCCCAAATGTAAAGTCCAGGCCACCACCCATCTGTGCCCTCCGCGACATATGCTCAAGGGGTGGCCAAGAAAGGGGGAACTCCTGGGCCTTCATAAGAGGCTGCTGCCCATGACTGAGCGCATTGGCCTCCCTGCATGCCAAGTGGTGGGTGCTCACTGGGCACCCGACAGTACTGCATCTCCTTAGTCCACCCGTATCCCCATCACTCTCTGTCCTTCTAGACACCTGGTTCCTCCACGAGCCACTCTTGGCCTCCCATCTGGCTTTCTGTTTGGATTCTTCAAATCCTGCATACTCCTATGCTTTTGATCATTTCTCTCATTCTTGTCCATGTCAGCTTAGATCTTTCCCTTCTGGGAATAGCAGTGTTAGGGCTGCCACTCTTCTTTCCTGAGCACTTACTGTATGCCTGGCACTGTGCTGAACAAGTGCTTTACATTTTAGGGTCTCATTTACTCATTACACACATTATTTTGGAATAGCTATAATTTCTTGAGTATTGGCTGCTGGCTGAGACATTGTTATAAATGTTGTAGGCATGCATAATAATTAATGACTGGCCTGTGGTCACAGAACTAGAACAACACAGAATAAAATATGTTTTGACTCCAGTCAGACTCCAAAGTCTGTGATCTTACCGTCTCACAAATATTTATGGTTAGTTAGTGCTGTTTCCCCCATTTTAAACCAAGGCCATTTGCTCCCCACCTTCAGCCTGGAGTCTGAGCATGTACCCCTGTGTGCAATATGACCCTGTCCCTATTTTACAGACAAAAAATATCTATCTGCAGAGGACACATGACTTGCCTCGGTCCCACAACTGCTACTCAGAAGCACCAGCTTCTACACACAGACAATTTGACAGAATAACTTAATTTTTAGGAGAAATGAGATTACTCACAGTGCTGCAGAAGTACAGTGGCAGTTCCCACTATTCAGCTCATGTATCAGCCACATATGGCCAGACTAATGATACATGCGTAGCCATCTCTTCACGTGCACTGTATATATTAATCATGTGTGGAAGGCTTTTAGAAAAATACTACAGAACACTCAGAAAGATGAACAAGGGAGAAATAATTGTGCCTGAGGCTCCTCAGGCCCCTGATTCCTTTGGAATACCCTAGCTGGGAATGAAGATAAAGGGCTGGTGTGGGTCCCCATTTGTGGAGCAGAAAGACAGATGGAATCCTGCAGTTCTGCAGAGCTGTTAGGGACACTCCATCTTCTCTATATTAATCACTATTTGACACACTAACTCTTCTCTAATTGGTGTGGAAGACTCATTGTTCCAAATCTCAGGCGAGGATCCCTACATTGGACATTATTCAGCTTGACAGTACTCTGGAAAGACAGTCTTGTCACCTCTAGCCATGGTCAGGACAAAATGACACATCCTCTAGTGGCCCAAGACTGATAAAAAAATATGAAAGAAGTTTTGCCTCCCAAAAGCAATTAGGCCACTTCTGGTGCTGCCAAGTATGATAGAAAAGATTGCCAAGCTCTTAGACATGGAAATACACTCAGTGGCTTTTGGCACCTGGAGACAGCAACTTCCAGAAAAGTAGGAGGGGGACTGTGGGTACCTAAGTTTAAGAAAGTTGAAGGGGGTAAGATTTCACATTTTTATTACAATAGGTTATTAATAAATAATAAGAAGCTCCAAATATATTAAATCTAAACGAACAAACTAAAATCTTCAATTTCAAGACTTTGCCCTTTATTGTTGGTCAAAAAAAAATTAATGATTTTTATTTTTCAGTTAATGTGTATTGTTTTATGATAAAACACTCTTATTATAAAAAGTTATCTACTATGTAAAGATAATCACTGCAAATTTTAGTATATTTCCTTCCAGTATTTTACATTTCCACATATATTTACACAAATATATTAACATCCTACTCGTTTGTAATCAAAACCTTTCATAATTTTAAAGGAATAATATCACCTTAATATGTGATAATTTATTTAAATATTACATTGTTAAAAATTTTGGTAATGTCCCCTTTTTTGCTAATTTAGATGCTATAATTAATGTGTGTCTTTGCAGTTATGTGCCTGTCTACCATCAAGTTTCTTTATGTGATTAAGTTTTGGAAGTTTGAACTATACTCAAATTGTTCTCTCTATATCACTGACTATTGGCCAACTAAGGTGAGATGTGGCCTGTTATTGCATACAGCTGTTCTCCACACAGATTAAATAGCTTCTTCAGACCAGCTCGCTTAACTCACTTTGCTGTCCAAGAACAGCTTTTGGGAATGGACTGAGATACAGTTAAAAAAATTACCTAAACTAAGCACCCAGATACAAGACCTATGAAAAGTTTGGGTACTTTCTTTTGTTCTGTGACTATATTTTTTATCATTCTTGACTCAATGTGAATTACTTTTATAATGAAGAATACCCACTATACTTTATTTGTGAGAAAAATAATATAGAACTAAGCAATTTAGCCTTCTCTGAAAACTCCCATTCTTCAAGTTGAACGATACAGTTTCCATTAGTAAGTGAAATACCGATGGTTAAGACTCTACATAGAGAATCAAGTGCAGGTGAAGAACAATCACAGGGATCTCTCCAGGCCAAAAAAAACCACAGCTCTGTCTCAATTATCTGTACCTTTCAGACAGAATTGCTTTCTGGCCTGGAATTATCCAGATGACTGCCTCTTCCATTTTTCTCCTAATGCTGCATGTACAAATCTAACACAATTCTTTACGATTGAGACATCATGAAGAAAACACCAGGTTACAAATAAGAGCACATGGAAGAATTGGGTGTGGGTAGATGAGGCATCTCTGTACGACTTTTAACTTTTCTATATCTCTAAATCTACTTTAAAATAGATGTTTAGGATGAGACACACATGGTTGCTGGAGCTAGTTATCTGCCTTTCACCTTCTGGATGATATTAAGGACTAATTGAATATTTCTGTCTTCAATTTCCTAATTTAGCAAAGAAAACATATGCAATGTATAGACCTAAATATGTATGTACATGTAATTGTACATATATATGTGCACATGCATGTGTATGTAAGTATTCACACGCACCAATAACGAACCTCCTAGGAGCATTGCAGTCTTAAAGTAAGAGCTACAAACACTGAAAATTTTAAAGCATTAAACAATTGTAAAATGAATAATATCACAATGACATTTTGGCCAAACATGGCCTACCTATCTTATATAAAGGAAATTGAGCACAGCAATACCACAGTCATTTTATCTTTATAGTATTCTTATTTTCTTTGTGATCAATTTTTCAAAAAGAGGAAAAAAATATCTTGCTTAAAAGCATTCCTCAATGATGTTTCATCATGGTCTAAATTCTCTTTCACTTCATATTTCTTAGCTTGCCTTTAAATTTACACCTCTAAATGCCTGGGGATCATCACAAACATCCTTCTGCCTACTTCTGACATTATGTAGCTATAGGTTTCCATTTAACAATCACACATTTTCTTAACATTATTTAGTAGCCGTTTCACCCCGTAATTTTTTTTCTGAAGTCTTCCCAATTTACATCAATTCTGTTATAGACATACTCAAATATAAACATGCAATTTTCAATGATTCCTCAAAAAATAAGGCATTTCTGACATGCTTATGTATTAGAGTTTAAACATTTCTCCTGTTCTTCCCCAGTGCACGAAATGGCATCACTTGGGTATAAAAGGCAAAAACTTAGTAATCTTCAAATTGTTCCTCCTATTTTACAATACATAAAAAACTCATATTCAGCCCACTTCAAAGACACAGGTAGACCAGAAGAATATTTTTCTCCCTCCATTGCTACTGCCCACCTTGCTTTCATATGCACTGCTCATGTGGAGCACCAAGATGGCAGAGTGGTAAGCAGAAGAGATGGCCAGGAGCCCTCTGGAGAGGGGCTGACTGAGCGCAGAATTCAGCGTAGCTGTGGGCTCCATCTAGTAGCTCCCAGCTGGGCACAGACACAGAAAAAGCACCGATGGCTGCTGACTGAATGAATCTGATCTCGGCCAGAAGGTGCAGGCTCACTGAGATTATCCACTACCCCACCAAAAAGCTACTGCCGGCTCACTGGTATAAATCAGCACAGATCTGGACTCTGTCTCTCCCTCCACATGTTGTCTACCAGTGACAGCAGAGACAAACCTGGAAATGGACTTTTTTCTTTTATTGTCTCTCCTTTTGTTGTTGTGGTGGTGTTGGTTTTTGTTTTTGTTTTTCTTTTTTTTTCTTTTTGTTTTTTTCTCCATTGTTTGACCTTATTTTTTAATGTGAATGTGGTTTGTAGCCTCTTGGTGGTTGTGGTTCTGTTCTGTTTTTCTTTAATCACTGCCCTCTCTCTTTCCCTTTAGTCTTCTGTACCAGTTTCCCAAAGTTAGTGTGATCCCCCTTGTCTTCCAGCCTTACTTTTAATCTCTTTTTCTTCTCCCAAACCCATTTTAAATTTCAATCCATCAGGACAAAATTGACATACTAAGGACTTGTATACTGCATAAAATTTTCAGGTTTGTTTTAGATTTTGTTAGATAGCCATAAATCTAGTTCATATGATCAAAGGTGGCAAATTTGGTTAGCTCAGTTTGTCATATTCTAGGCTGTGTTTGATGCTATTGTCACTGATACCACTTTAGCCAAAAGTGACGTAATTGTTCTGAACAGCTGTTCTTCCTGGTATTCCAAGACTAAGATTGACTAAGGGTCACAGAAAATACTGTGGCACAGTGGCAAAGAACCAAGGGCTGGGCCAAACAGGCAGCAACTTCTCATCCCCAAAAGTTGAAGAGGTGGGATCTTGCAAGACCCAGAAAGCAGCTGTACCTGGAAGACAACTCCAAGTCATCATTTCCTAAGGGTTCTAAATACTGGTAATAAAGCAACCCACCATAGGCTGTTTACAAGCATCACCCCAGGAATTAAACTAAAAAAAGAAAATGACAAGACACTTAAACAAGATGCAACCCCAGACATTCAGTTCACTAAAGGCAAACTCAGGGGACAGAGAGATGGGTCAGTCTGAAAGCCACCCTCCTGGCCTCTCTCAAGTGGTTAATAGCAAAGCAATTGAATGAGGCTCTAGAAAAAATCAAATCAGAAATAATTTCTCAGATAACTGCAGATGGTGTCCACAATGAAAACCATGCTTAGTGACTCTAGAGCAGATACAGACAAAAAAAATAGAGCACCTTAAGGAACTATGGAATGCTGTGAATGCTCAGCATAGGAAAGAAATGGAATCCATAAGGCAAATTCAAGCAGATCTCCAAGAGAACAGAGATTCCATCAGAAGTATTCACAGTGGATTAAGCCAATGTGAGGACAGGATCTCAGATATAAAAGACAGGCTTGTGGTTAGCAATCATGATAAGAAAGATTCCTTCAAAATTGCAAGGGACCATGAGAAATCAGTCCAGCAGCTGCTAGATGAGGCAAAGAAGAATTAATTTAAGATTGATTGGTGTCACATACACTGATTACTACCATAGTGGTCTCCTCTTTGTTTGGCTGCGTCCTCTGTCCTCGTATTGATCCATTTTCTGTACCAGTACAACATGCTCAAGACCATTCAAATGGTTTTCACTTGCCCTTGAAGTTAAAGCAACAGCACTGCATGCCTGGCATGCAGAGTTCTGCACAGGACCATCTTGCCAATGATTCTGTCTTCCTTTTGTCTCTCCCCAACTCTCCTTGGCTTTGTCTGCTCCAGCCACAGCCTGCCTCCTAAAACGCCTCTTTCCCTGATGTAGAGCCAGGCTGGCATAGGATCAAGAGCTCTTCCCCTCCTTCTTCAGTACACATTTTCTCACCTCTTTAGGTCTCCTGCCCTCCTGTTCTCTGCTGGAGCACTCTATTTTCCCTATAACTTTTCCAACTTGGGTCTTAGATTTCTGCATGTTTGTTATTTTTATATTGAATATTATACTTCTCATATGTATGCCTTTTAAGAGAAAAACTATTTGACTACCACTTACACCCTAGTATTTGGTGCATAAGAGGAAATGAGTTGATATCAAAGTGATTGAATCCATTGATGAATTAATTAGTCACAAACAAGATGAAGCACCAGTAAATTTAGAAACCTCATGGGAAGGAAGTATGTTCCCTAACTTTTCAGGGTTCAATAGGATACATGATCACATACATGAACTAAAAGTGGGAGACTGATATTAACAATATCATTTAAAACAAAAATGAAGGATTTCGAGTTATCCATGTCACTTTCTACTCCCATCTCTGAATACATTCATTTTGTGCTTTTCTTGTTTCAAAATAAATAGTTCTTTGGAAGCCTCAGTTGTAAATGTCAGCTGTTCTGTTTCTATAGACACAGTAGGTGTCTGACTTTCTCCAAATTCGAATTTCTATATGTTTTATAACCCCTATTGATTTCTTGAGTGGCTAACCATCTACTTGGAAAGTGTAAATTATACACCATAAGTGTATTAGACCTGTTAAAAGGTAAACGAACACTATAAGACCACGAAGTACCTTTTAGTTAATAACTGCTTTCAAGCCCTAAACGATGTCCAAGTAGAAGCAAAGTCCTTCACTATTTCTGGAATGAGCTTTTTTTTTTGCTTCAAAATTATCAGTACTAGAAATTAAGAAAGTGTCAAAAGCAAATCAGTTGTTCAACACTAGGGGGAAAAAAAGAGTGAGTCTATAGCTATTTAAAAATACTTGAGATATGAGTCAAATTATAGACCTAATTTTTTAAAAAAGAGTACACTTAACTGAGGATAATATTCCACATATAAGAACATTTAATTTTCACATGTCCTTAATGGAGTGCTCTAAACTTCTACCCTTTTTAAAAAAGATGTCACATAAACTTCCAAATTTTCTACTCAGAAGTATTTACTCAAATCAGAATTCCATCTAAATATAATTTTCTGGTGTGCTGAAAATGCACACAGTTGGGGTAGGAGGTCACTGTCCCGATTAAATCTAGATTTTTTTTGCTTTGAGGTCATTCACATCAGTTTGCTTCTTGATCATGTGCTTCCTGCCAATAAAGTTAGAATGCAACATTTGTTCTGTGACAAAAAATAAGGTAACTGTCTTCCTTATATGATGGATTAATAAAAGAATTCAACTCCTTCCAAAAACTTTTCTCCTCCCCAAAATTTTTCCTTACTGTGGTTACTAGTATCAGTTTACTTGTTGTGACCTACAAAATATCCTTTTTGTGTTTCAAATGCAAAGAAACACAAGTGCCTTAACATCAGCTCACCAAACAGGGTCATCTAAACAAGGAAGCATTTGAGCGTGGAAGGGGAGGCCATTAATACTTATGCTGGGGAAACAGACATAAAATAAGACTGTCCAGGTCACAGACCAGCTGAGACCACTCTTTCAGCTCACTTTCACTTGACCACATTTGGACTGTTAAAGAGAGTACTTCATTCATGTAAGAGCTTGGTTGGTAAATGGTAATTGTGTCAGTTTGCTAGGGTATTATAGCAAATCATCACAAACCAGGTGACAGAAATTTATTGTCACGCTGTTATAGAGGTTGAAAACCTGAATGGTCTTCAGCGAGGCCACATTTCTACCAAACGTTCAAAGGGAGAATCTCCCCTTGAGGTTTCCAAGTTCCAGTGGCTCCAGGATGCCTCGGTTTGTAGTAGCACCAGCCCAAGTTTTGCCTCCATCCATATCTGACCTGCTTTTGGAGAGACATAGTTTGACTTAGTACAGTACCCATTAAAAATTTCATTATTATTTTACTAATCACTAAAGGTAAGATTTTACTGGCAGTTCAACAAAAAGTAATGCTAGATGTGAAAAGACCTGTTCAAAGATACTGCTGTGCCACTGTAACTGGGGAGATCATGTGGAAACCAATGATCTACTCTCCTCCCATTAGAAGCCCTGTTGTAGAGAGCAGCACCACCTGCATCAACATTTCTATTCTGCTTAAATGTGGAAGTATTTGGTTAATTTACAGAGAATAAAATATAATTGAGAAATACCATCAAAACAAACTTTTTAACATCATTGGATTGTTTGGGAGCTGCACTGTGTTCGGAGTTGTTTAATAACAAAACCTCAAAATTGTCTAGGAGTTGATTCTATGACTTCTAAAAATCAATTTTTCATGGAATGCTAATTTGACACATCAAACTCACTTTCAAAAATACTCATATATCACAATCTTCTACATTTTTTCTTAAATTTTGCTTTATCCTTAAATATCAGAAGGGAATGTCCACCTTCTAACTCTTTCAGTGAGAACCACTTAGTATTAATGTGTCCAATACCATCATGTGGGCAAAACTCCAACTCTGTAAGTGAATCCAAATCTCCACTATAAATTCTTTAACTGCCCTCTCTTCCCAATGACATCATGTAGAAGAAATACACAACCCGCCACCACTTGCTTATACTTACTTCTCCAATTCATTTATGGATGCCCTTCTTGTCACTTACAATTAGCAACAAATTTTTGCCCTTCGTATCTTTGCATTTTGCTGGAGGAGACTGAAGCCCGGAGCAGATGCAGCTTTCTCCTATGCACCTCGTTTTATCACACTGCAACCTGCACTTTATTGATTGGAGTTTCCGCCACAGTGCACCTTCCCTTGTCACTTACAGTAGACATTGGTTGTGCCGTTGTAACACTTCACATCACCTGGGTTTTTGAGGGGAACAACCAAGTGGCAACATGTTTCTCAAAGCCGTGACTCCAAGGTACAGGTGGCTGGGAAATAGCTCCTCCGAGCGTATCATAGTCAGTCATTTCTTCATGCTATGTAGGGAACACCCAGTATGATGTGCCAGTCCCTGTTCTAAATTCCAGGGATAGCACAGTAAACACCAGAGTCTGACCTAACAGAGTGTGTAGTCTACGGCATAAATATCTCTCTTTTATCCATTCATCCATTAGTGGACATATAGGTCACTTTTAGATTTAACTATCATGCTATAAACATGAGTCTGCATGTATCACTCTAATATGTCTTTAATACTTTCAAAAAGATACCTAGAAGGGGAATAGGTAGGTTGAATGGAATTTCTGTTTTTAGTTTTTTGAGGATCTTCGTACTGATTGTACTTCATACTTCCATAATGGTCGTACTAGTTTACATGATCAACAATGGGGTAGGGTTGCTTTTTCCCCAAAGCCTCACTCACACTTGTTATTATTGGATTTCTTGATGACAGCCATTCTTCCTGGAGTAAGAGGGAATCTCTGTGTTGTTTTAATTTGCATGTGTCTAAAGGCCAGTGTTGTCGAACATTGTTTCATGGAACTCTGTTCATATAAAACACACATACTTACATACACATACACCATGGTAAGAGATGTTTAGAGCAACAAGATTGTCTTCTAAGATTCTGTGACATGTAGACACTAAGGCGCTGCACAATAAGGTGCTAGCACTGCATAGCATTCCCAGCTGTAGTTATCTACCATTTCTAGATGGAGTTTATTAATCTTTAGAATTATATTTTAAACTTAAGATGCCATCAAAATAATACAAAAACCTTTCTATTAGACATCTTTTTACCACTCACTTTATGAAGCTTTTGTTTCATTTTATTCTTTTTCAGAAGCTCAGTTCTAATACAGTTTCCATAGAGATGCACACATTTCTACCAAGATCTTAGGCACTGTTGAGACTGCTCATGAAAGCCTGTTGAAGAGTAAAAGTTATATCTTTGTTCCTTAGCAGAAGATACTATAAGAGCTCTCCAATTCTTACAGAGTGCTCTTGTGCAAAACCAAGCTGATTGCTAGCCTTACACACTGCAATGTCATCACATACATTGATGCTTATAGTTTTGATTTTTGTCATCTACATTCTAAATTATTTTAAGTAAAAAGTAAATTCATTATTGTATTCAGACACAGAACACTAAAGAAAAATATTGCATTAATTTATAACACTAGTTTCTACTTTGAAATGTATTTGCCAGTTTTCTTCCTTATTGTCCTGGAAGAGGGGAACATTCCTTACTCCTGGACAATACCATAGACACAGTGTGAATGGCCAGATGAGAATCTACAAACTCAGACTTGGCAGTACCCAATTCCAGTGAGATTTTGGGAGCATGGCATGCATAATAATGCCAATTTATCCACTTAGGAGAGCTCAACTTCCCATAGTCCTCAATCTTGAAATAAAGATGGTTATAAATTGTCCATTTTAGAATCATCCTTCCATGGTTAACAGAGAAGATACTATTTTTGAAAATAGATGATCCACACATTTCTCTATTAGCCCTTCTAGAAGCTCTGGAAGGAGAAACTGAGCCCTTCTGTGCGTACCTTTCCATGGAGTCTGTCGCTGTGCCCTGCAGCCACTGTTCTTCTATGAGATGGTTCTCACTATCCCTTTGGTTCTTTCCTGATACACCAGCCTCACCCTACAAGGCCCAATAGATCCTTTTCCTACTGAAGTAATTTCTGAATATTTGGGTATTTTTCTGGCAGCTTCTTCATGCTGAACAGCCATCTCAGTGGCAAAACCTATGGGAAGAGTCAGTTAGCAGAAAAACTGTGTTCATCATCTTTCTGTGCTTTTCTCTGCTAACTACGGACTACAGCAGTACTTATGCAAATCACATATTTTCTCTGGAGTGGAGGCACAAGCCTGTGACACAATGAAGGCTGAAGCAGGAGGATCCTAAATTAAAGCCCAGCCTCAGCAATTTAGAGACATAATGAAATCCTGTATTGAAATTAAAAAATGAAATAAAATAAAAGGCTGGGAATGTAGCTCAGTGTTCCAATGTAAAGGGGTTTCTGAGCTAATGTGTCACAAAGAGAAGTAAAATAACAATGAAAATTCAGTGTGAAAAGGAGCTAGGAGAGGGGCACGTCTCTGGGGAAACATAGAACCCAGACTGCAGGTGCAGGGACATCTCGGAAGGTTCTTAGAGGAAGACATGAGCCCTGGGGCCTGAGTGGGAGCACCGTAGGAGGCAGGAGAGCGCGCTGCAGATCCCAGAGGGGAGGAGGAGGTTCCCAGGGTGCGCGCTGATGAAGGACACAGGAGGACTGGGGGAGGGTGAAGGAGCTAAGTGCAGGTTCTCAGCAGTCTTCCCAGTGTCTTTACAACTTGATTCACTGAAGGGACAATGAGGAACAGCTCGAGACTTGCTGCTTGACAGGGAGGTGTTCACTGCCAAACAGAGGGATGTGGAAAAGTTTAAAGAACCTGAAACAAACCCTGGCTGTGGCACATTATAAATACTTTGCAGGTTTCACATTTTTCCTTCGCTATGTTTTTTTCCATAAATAAATTTTAATCTTTATAAACTCAGTCTTTAAGAAAAGAGCAGGTAGTATACACTCATATTTTTCTTCTAGAAAGATTGTTCTAGGTAGAAAGCTCTAGATCTAGGGTGGAAAATCAATGGGGTGAAGGATTGGAAGGGACAGTGTTGAATTGCTGAGTAGCGATGATACGATTTAAGTGAGGAGAGATGAAATATTAGAGGATGGATTTGGGAGCTATTTAACAAGTTTAGAGCTAGAGATGCAGCTCAGCAGCACAGCGCCTGCCTGGAAAGCTCAAGGTCCTCAGTTTGTTTCCTGATACCAAAACAAAAAGTAGAAATCACAGAACTTGATTTATTTACTCAATTAGAATTGAAAGTGAAATTCTGATTTGTGGCTTGGGCCAGTGAGTGGATGAGTAGGCCTGGGAAAAGATAACAGGGAAGGAGGCAGGAGGAGAGTCTGCTGTGTCCCAGGGGCCTGGGGACAGGGCACCTGGATAGAGAGGTGGGAGCTCTGTGAAGCTGTGATTACCAGCAAAAAAGTTGAGCTGGGCTCACTAAGCAAACTTGTGCATGAACAGGTGATGAGAGAAGGCCTGGATGAGAAAGAGCCCTCCTCAGGAAGAATGTCTAAAGTGTCAAAAGAGGGGACCTTAGAAAAACGTGAACATTTACGGAATCAGCTGGGAAATAAAAGCCTACAAAATGTGCAGTGTCAGAACAACAAAAAGCAGAGAAGGAAAAAAAGAGAGGAGAGGGCGGGGAGGGGAGAGATAGTACCCTTCTGGGGTAGTACCCAAAGAAGAGACTAAAAAAAGGAAGTGATCAGCCATAGCAGATATTACCAAGAGGTTCAGTCAATTGAGGTCTAAGAAGATACCACCCTGTCCCATCAGAGATGTTCCTGTTGACCTCAGTCATAGCAGTTTCTCTGACAGTGGCCACAGAGCTGCCAGTTAAAGAGTGACTGGAAGTTGGTGCTGGAAGGGAATGGGGTGTGGGGGCAAAGGACTGCTTTCAAGAGCAAAGAGAAGGTGAGAGATTTGCCCAGGGATGTGAACTGAGAGAGGCTTTTACATTTTAATTTTAAGAAGAAAGACATTTTAAGGTGTTGAAATGCAGCTGAGGAACAGCAGAGAGTGCAAGGAAGTTGAAGAAAGGAGAGGATGGGCGCCGAGCCCTTGGGAACCATGGTAGGCTTGGGATTCATGATGATTGGCTTCAGACAAGATTCCGCTCTCTGGGTAAAGAAGAAAAATGACAGTGTGCAAACTAGCAACAGGGTCTAAGCAGGACAAAGAGGCAAGAGACATCAAGGAGAAATAATACATAAACCTGGAGCCGGATGTTGTCTGTGTTTCAGTAACTTCTTAACTGTATGGTCTGCTGGGCACATGGAAAGAGCCCTGACTTTAACTCCACTTCTGCTTCTTGCCTGTGGAAATTCTTAAGACGAGTAATTTAACCTCCTAGCACTTGAGTTTCCTGACCTATACAAAACAGAAATTTTATAAATCTACCTTGAGAAACTGTTACAAGGGTATGGTTTTGTCACGTTATGTATTAACACCATGAAGGCCCTGTTGCAGAGGGAATCTCAAGGAATTATAGATATTTGTTACCGTCTTAGGTCAAGAACCTGTTTTCTTGGCTGTGTTTAGAAGAGAAAACCCTGGGAGACAAAAGATACAGCATACTGTATATCACAAATAGGACATGCTGTACACATAGTAACTACTCACACAATATCATATAATAAATCACTGAAGTTTTTTTAAGTTCTTTCCATATACTGAAGCTCCTGTTTCTGTTGTGTCCCCTAACTGCTCCAGGCTGTCCCCCTTACTCTCTGGTGCAGGACCCTAACTTCTGGTCACAGAAAAACAAATGGGTCACTTCTAAGGCTTCTCTTAATACCCATTTCTGCATGCACAGCCTCAGCAGAAGAAAACTGCTCAATTCCCATAGCTCAAAAGGCGAATGCGGGCGGAGCCTGAATGCACTACTTCTTTTTGCTGTCATTTTCTGTCATTTTCAGAGATGTCACCAAGAAGCTCATCAAAAAAGATATCCAGATGCAATAGTAAGCAAGTAAATTTGACCAGAAATGTGTAGACTTAGCTCAAGACAAAAAAGAAAAAAGGCAGTATGTATACTCAGTGGAAAATGACTTCTCATGTTTTTTTGAAATAAGAAGAGATGCTGTAGCAAAGCTCATTGAGGAAGCCTTGGCAAACTATTCCTGATAAGCTGAAGGCAGCTGCAGCTCTGGACTCCCAGGAGGCTAATGAGCTGTAGACTCCTATCTCTGCCCAAGGCCTGGTATTTACAGAAGCCTTGTCAAAGCCATCGGAAGCTCCATAAAACTCAACATTTACAAAAAGTCTTCAATCTGAATGCTCTAACCTTCTCAGAGGTTCCCACATGCTGAGAGCTCCTAGGCTGGTGGCTAAGGCAGAAGCGTGGGAAGGACCAGTAAAGGTACCACATGACATCTCTGGATCTAGCTCTCTGCGGTCTCTTGAGAGCTCTACCATCTGACACTAGGCAAGATATCTGAGCCACAAAGTAAAGCAAATGGCTAAGAATGTGCATAGTTGGTTCACAGTGTAAGCAGAAATAATGTGTTTAAGTTCTTCTTAAAGGTCTAGTATGTCTAACTAAATCAATATAAGCCTTGTTATGCCCAAACCTTGAAATCTGATAATTGCACTTGAATGTCATAGGTTACAATATCACGTACAAATTTTGCTCTCAAGATTTCACAGATTTTGCAGTGTCCTATGTAGATCCATTAGAAACTGAGATTATGAATGACTGCGCAGATCATCACCTAGTACCTTTGCATTTCAGTCACCCAATTTCCCCAATTACTACTTTTATTTCAGGTTCTGCTACTTTTTCCAATTTAAATTCAAACAATTCCTGAAAATGCCATCATGTCCTTGTCTGAGAATGTAGTAACATGAACATCGGTTTTCTTCTGCTTTATTTTAATGTTGTTCCCCATAAGAGTGTTTACAAGTGGTAATATAATCGCTCTTCACATTTCACGGTAATGCCTGATCGCTAAGAAGAAATCTCTCTGTATTCTCAGCCAACCTGTTCCCAAGCCATCCTCAAATCCAAGCAGAGCAATTATTCTGAAAAAACAGAAGAATGTTGAACTTGCAGAAGCAATGAGTGCACAGCATTTAAAGGACTGAGTCTCTGTGTTCTGAAGAATTACTTTTCCTAAATCTTTAACCAAGATTAAATAACTAGCAACATTATGGCTGGATCTCTGCTCTTCACAAACCCAAGTGCCGATTGTGTCCTTAAATGCCTGTGTGTCCCTAGTGCCAGCCTGTCACTTCCAGCTAGCATTCTTCTTTGAGTCTCTGTCCTGGAGGCTTAAAAAAGAAAAGACTCTAATCATCTACTCATCTGTATCTTGAAGAAATGATGACAGCAGGTGAAACGACTGTGGAATCTGTGATGTTACAAGAACTTCCATTCAGCAGGGATGCTTTTCTGATTTAAAAAAAAAAAAGTCAGTTACAATCCAAGCTAGATATGAGGCTTCACTGCCACCTCATATGTTTGTCCCTGATCAGTATAGGAAATCCTAAGAATTGTATGCACTCTCTGAGACCAACTCTGGTCAACAATGGGACCATCATGACTTTAGTTCACATTTGTAATTTATTTCTATCCTGCGTATGATGTAAATATAATGGACAGTGAGATATTTTTCCTTTTCTAGTTGGTTAAATAAAATTATTTTCAAATTGCTTTGGGGAAACAGCAGTAAACAGGGTAAAAATCAAATCATCACAACAGGTGTAAGAATATAAATATTTCAAGGGTGAAGTTTCCCCTTTACCATCATTAAATATGAAAATAGCAGTAGTGTGTAAATGTACTCAGCATTGAAAAGTTCAGTTTTCTAGAACATAGAAAAATATAGTGCATTTTGTGTGCCCACAGGACAAGATAATGAACCAGAGGATGATGTTAAAAATTGAATTTTAGTCCACAAAATACATTGTTCCCAAACGGAAGATGACATATATAAAGATCTCTTTAGGCTAGAATGTCATGTCTGAATTATGTGCAGAGAAAAAAATTAAGATATTGTACACCCCTTTAAAAGGGAAAATGTCCTCATAATTAAGACAAACATGATTTCTTTTGCAATATATATGTACATATGTTATATATCAATATATATCTTCTCCTCAACTAGCAAACCTGTGGCACACATTCTGTTTGATTTGGTGTTAAGATAGAAGATGTTAATGTATGAGTTTTTTCTAAACTACCACCTCAGTATTCAGATTTAATTGTAGTTTGGCACTATGCAATAAATAAGTGGGTTTCAGGTTGGAGATTGGGCCTTTGTCTCTAAAAGGTGCACCATAACAGTCCTCCACTATCAAGACTAGTATTTTACTATAAATATTACTAAACATTTATTAGTAATGTAGTGCAGGTAAATATTAACATAGAAATAGATATTACATTAAGAGTTTAAAGCACAGAGAGTCTTAAGTAATCTAATCTACCACACTGTACACCTGGAAAAATGTGAGTCCAGCTCCTTTGCTGATACCACCAGAAACTGACTGTTTCACATACACTTTTACCTGTCACACAGCGCAAGGCACTTACAATGCACAGTAGAAATCTGCCTCCCAGAGACCTCTCTGTCTACTTAATAGTATCTCTTCTGCAAGATCTTTAAATCCATCCCCTGGTGGGGAGTCAGTGACCTCAGCTATCTGTGCATGTGAAAGTAAGGCCTAATGAAGGCAAGGTAGGAGTCTCTCTGGGAAAGAGTGGCCTGACCAGCCCCCTACAAGTCCTAGATTATGATGGACAATGGGTAAGATCTGGATTTCCAGACCCTAAAAAGTTGCATATCTTTGTCAGCCTGATTTTACAAAATCTAGAACTCAGTGGGCTGAAGCAAGCTGACCTTTGCCCCTCCTAAAGAATAATACTCAAATTTTGGTGCCAATCATTTCAAATGAAATACGTGACTATCAGATGGGCAAGATATTCATGCAGTCAAAGCCATTTACTATTTGTAGGCTACAGAGATGTCAAATCATTTACTGTAAACAAACATTTATGAGCAAGAGAAATGGGTTGACTGGGAAAATGTTGAGTAACATCAGATGCTAATCACATGGTACATCTGTCTCTGTGACTGAGACCTCAAGTTGCTAGTTTATTTGCCTTCTAGAACACACAACCCTAGAAAAGTACCTCTATAGATGACATCTCTTGAATTCTACAACTTCTTTGGCCAAATTCTAACCCTTGTCCAAATGAAAACTCAACTTGTTTTAGAGATACAGAATGTTTTAGTCTAATTTTGCAGGGTCCTGTTTAAGCTTTGCTCCACAATCCATTACTTCGATAGATTAATTCTGTATTGTGTTTGTTGCATTTGGGGAGAAGAGAAAGCAGAAGTAATGGTAAACACACACACACACACACACACACACACACACACACACACACACACACACACACCACTCTGTACTGTATTAAGTCTGAGCTGCCATCTTTGCCTGCTTGCTATGCAGTAAGCTAAGGCCTTGCCATTGGCCATCCCTCCATCTCTTTGGCTCTTCTGTCTTTTGCCCTGCAAGCCTCAGGATGGGAACACCACGTGTGTCTGTTCTGTCAAACAACCTTCTTCAGTAGCTCTTGGTGAGCGCTGAGCAGTCATGGCCGTGCAGCTCTGTTTGCCTCCCTGCAGATGAGGCAGGGAATCCCAGAAACTGTCTCTTAAAAAAACCCAGCTCTCTTTCAGAGAAAACCATCCACAAACATTTAAACAGAAAACTGGTTGAGGATTTTAAGCAGACATGAAGAGTTTCTACCATCACCACTAGGTCTCCTAGAAGAGAGAGCACAACCCTTACATTAAACCTCTTTTAAATGGAGGACAGAGAAATCAATGGCTAAGTCACCAGCCACTGAAGGAAAAATACAAAGTTCCCAAGTATCATTCTTATATAATTTTAAATCTCTAAAAATGTTTTATTGTTTAATATAAATTTCCAGATTACCATGGTCCATACACATATTTGTTTGGGATATTAGATTTGTGTGTCTCTACTTTTCTTAATATACTTAAATCTCATTTCGAAGGTATGTCTATTGCATTACTAGAAGTGGTTATATATTCAGGTTTTCAATCAACTGGTTTACTTGGTTGGATTGACTATAAATTTGCTGACATGTATTGATGATTCCTCATTTTCTTGCCCAGGGATCATTTCTTCTACTCATTTATTTTCAATATTTCTACTTTCTTATTTGTCAGGATCATATGAGCAGCACAGCAGAGCCCTCCAAGCTCATAAGAAACAGTGTAAACTAATTACCAGGTTTTATGATGGAAAATGTTCTGCACCACGTGATCGCTTGGGTTGGATAATAATCTCCGTGAAAGTAGCCAGCTCTTTCCACACCAAGGCAGTAAACAGCCTCATTCAAGCAAGCTCTGACTTTGCCCTTTGACTGTAATGTACAGGTGTGGGTATGGTTCAAATGCAGAGACTGCCAAGATGAGGTGAGGGCCTGTGACAAAAAATAGCAGAGCCTAACAGATGGATGGTTGAGTTAAGAAAATTCTTGGTCTTTTATAGCTGACAGAAAGGAAAACAGCCCTAATAAGATGCGTTTGGAAACCACTCTGATGAAAAGACAATGTATAACTGAAACACAGGGAAACTTCCCTGCATGTAAGTGGGCATAGAAGCCCTGAAGTCCACATGCTAAACAGAAGTGTGGAGTTATTTGCTATGGGAAGAAGACCCACAATAAGCATAAAAATCAGTGCAACCTCGTCACATCAGCAGTGGGACTGCAATCCCACTGTCCCTGCAGCCGCAAGTGCCATCTGACCATGCTCCTGTTTTTGCCCCTGGCTCTGTACAGAGTGAGCCCAGGCTTCACTGCAGACCCAAGAATGACCACAAGCCACTGTGTTGCCATGGCTTACCTTGCTTCCACTTTGGTCAGATTGTCCTGTGTTGGAAATTGCACCCAAAATACCCACTTCACTTGTGATGTTTTTGCTCACCATGTGTATGATTTGCTACCAAAACACTGAGCACAAAATTCCAGAAGAATTTGAAAGAAGTGGGAGAAAACAGTCAAATACAGAACTTACTATATATTCATGGTGTTTTGTGTGGAAGCAGCTCATCTACTTTAATGGTAATTGTCAACATAGAACTATATTAGCGCGAAGAACTACCAACTATCCTAACTAAAGAGGCACAGAGGCAGAACAAATGAAGGAGTAATGTGTCATTGGGAGGTTCTATAACATGATATACATAAACATTTATGAATTTAAAAATCATATAGTAAATGCTTTATAAATCTGGGCATGAAACTTGAGAAATCATAACAATATACATAAATGGCTCCACATAAGAAAGTACCAAGTATGCTTAATAATTTCTTTCAGACTTCAATGATTTACAGATGCCATCTATTCTTAAAATATATAGCTATTTTACAGTTCTGCCTAAACACAAGTAGTATATTTGTCTGATTTACTAATACCGGAGGTATGTTTTTTTCCTAATGACTATGGTCATCATCCATGACTTCCTATGAAAATTATGTTCAAATAAGTGTACACTATTAGATAAATACTATACCCCATGGAAAGAATCTGCTTCATAAAATAGTAAGTAACTTGTCAGTTTTCATTACTACTGACCAGTTACTTTGGTTTTGAAGACTATCTTTAGATTGAGACCAAGAAACTGATACTGCTTGGAAATTTTAAAGGCTACCACAATCAGGTTATAGAAGAGACTTAAAAAGGACAAAACTTTTTATTACAAAATGAAGATATAAAGAGTCAAAAAACCACTTACAGTGGATACAACAGATGTGAAGTAAGTGTATGTCTACAAACAAGGTCAGAAAAATACCTCTGTTAAAAAATGAGAAAATAAAACTTGCTAATGATAGGAGAAAGGGTTCATTTTAAAAAACAAGCTTTTCTTTTTGTTTTGTTTTTTTGTTTTGTTTTGTTTTGCGGTACTGGGGATCGAACTCAGGACCCTGCGCTTGCTAGGCAAGCGCTTATTCCACTGAGCTATATCCCCAGCCCCCAAGCTTTTCGTTATAAGTTTTAATTTTACATTGTTAACATTGGCTAAATATACATTAAAATACACTTCTAGCATTCAGTCTGTGCTGTGTGACTGTCTACACAAGTGATTCTGAAGTGACATTTGCTCTTTCAGTAGCTTTATTTTGGCAATAAAACATGGATAGATGCTAGTAAAACTCATGTTCACAGTAGATTTTAAAAGCCTGAAAAGATGCATTTGTTGAAATTTGCATTTGGTATTGAAAATGTCTGTTTAACAATTGATATGGCCATATTTTAACTTTTAAGCTCTCACCCTGAGAAAGTACGAAGGTAGTACAGTAATTTACTCTTAGGGGCATTACAGTGATCTTTGAAGTTCCAAAACTAGAATATTTCTTCTTGCATTATTTTGTGATCAATGTACAGTCTCTACAGGGAAAATTAAAGCTGTCTGATAACTCCTGGAAACATCACTGTTAAAGATGTAAAAAAAATTGCATAAAAGCACGAAAACTCTGGGTAATTTTGCAGTTTCATCTCTAAGCACAGTTGTAAAGACGACATCTGTCTTTCAGTGCTTGCTCTCTCTCTCTCTGGCTTCTGAAGCATGGCCTTTCAGTTCTTGCCCTTTTGAATAGCTTTTCCTGCCATAGCTTTGCTTTTTAATGGACTGGTTGATCTTACTGGGCTAAGAAAGTATTTACAGAGGCTGCTCCCTTTCATCTGTGTCCACAGAGAATGCTAACAAATTAGAAGAAAGTGCCAGAGAACACCACATACCTTGTCCAGAACATTACAACGGCTTCTGCATGCACGGCAAGTGTGAACACTCAATCAATATGCAGGAGCCATCTTGCAGGTAATGTGTGCACGCTTCAGCTCTTAAAATGCATAAAGTAAAAATGTGGAAGCTAAATGTTAAGTGTTATGGAGGATTGATTGGCATTCTTCTTGAATAAGTGATCAGCAGCAAAAGTTGAATTCTCTTTCTTGCCATACTAGCACACATGCATGCACACACAAAACTGTGAAATGTCCATGCTTGAAACACTTAAGTATTATGGAACATGTAACTGTGGATACATTTCCAGCAGAATTCAAAACTGCATCGTGTGCTGTAGATCTGAGAGGCACAGGCTACTTGTTACAGCTCACCACTCCTTCCCCTGAACAGAGAGCAATGCTTGACCCTGCTCAGCAAGTGTTCCTCAAACCAGCCAGCGTTACTTTGGGAAAGGCATCCTACCCACAGTTCCTCACGACTTCTAGTAAATACCAGTCTTGGTTAACAGCACACACTGTTTTCTGGGCATCTGTTGTCCATGGAGACCTGTATGGTGAAACAACTAACCATGCTGCCACTGTTTAACTCACGTCCACACCAGTTGCTCATCTGGGTGTAGTTTGTAGCTGCACAGCATTCATATCTAAAACACAATGATCGTTTCAGATCTTCAGTAAAGCTGAAATGAAAAAAATGTAATTTTATTTAAATTGATAAAGCTCTTTCCTCTAAGGAAAGAAGTTGATTTTTTTCCTAGAAATTACTCTTTTTTTATTTTAAAAATTTAAAAACTAACAAAATATCAATGTAGACAAAATCAAAACAATAAAAAATGATACATGACCTCAAAACAAAATGATAGGAATTTACAATGGTTGCTACATTACCTACTGTTATCTGCAACAAAGTTGAAAAGCTTGTATTTTGAGATATACAACAAAAGTTCTTCCCTCTCCCCCCTCTCCCTCCCCCCCCATCTCCAATTGCCTCCCTGCGTACAGCAGCACCTGCCTCACAGTGCAGCCAGGCAGACTGAACATCACAGAGAGCTCACTCTGCTCTCCTCCCCGCCCAACCCGCAGTCACCGCTGTTCCCCCTTCCAGTCCCACAGAGGAACATAGCCTCAGGATAGAGTGACAGGAAATGCAGTCACATCCTGAAATATTTCCACAAAATCAAAGACGCACTGGCTCCTTCAGTACTTTTTATGGATTGTTTCCTTGTTGCATTTTCAAAAGCTAATTTCAAGAAGCAGCCTATTTATCTAAGCTTTCGGCTGGAAATTCAAGGAGAGGTAACATTCATTCCCAGAGGCAGCACACCTAGACATGTTTTGAAGAAATATGCTGCCTACATCATAATGAGTTTTTTCTTTACATTTTGTTTCTTTTTGGAGAGAGTCTTGATCCCTTGTCAAGGCTGGTCTTGAACTCATGATCTCAGAAGATCGCCTGCCTCAGCCTTTGAGATAGCTCCAACTACAGTCATACAAGACTGCACCCAGCTATGAGTAGTTTTTTCTAACAGAATTTAACTCTAACATTAGCAGATGCCTTTATGAAGGAAAAATTAAGGAATGACTCTTCCTACACATCCAGTCCTAATGCTTATCAACATTTTTTTCTGACAGTTGCATAGAGAATGTTTTAAACAAACAGCTTTAGGTTGTTGTACCATGTAATCAGGAACAATCTTTTTCTGAAGTAAATATATTGACTTATGTTGATTAACAAATTAACTTAAATGTAAAGTTCACCTGAGGAAAAAGGGAACAGTTACCCCTGGACATCATTATCTGTCTGAAACATCATCAAAATCAAATTATATAGCAACCTTTTCTGTAAAAGTCCTTATTGTAAACATAAGCCGCATATCTTCTATACCATAAGCACAAGAAAATCTTTTGGAAAATAAAGTTGAGAACCATATCTGCAAAGTAGTACTTATTTAGAAATCGATACCAGTGAAACAAACCTTTTAATTTTGCGATGAAGAGCAGTGCCTGTCGGCCACCTATGAAAACAAATCCAGCAACTATAGGCCACTGGAGGCTGTGATTTCTTCTAGGTGTGATGCTGGTTACACTGGACAACACTGTGAAAAAAAGGACTACAGTGTTCTGTATGTTGTTCCCGGCCCTGTACGGTTTCAGTACGTCTTGATAGCAGCTGTGATTGGAACGATTCAGATTGCTGTCATCTGTGTGGTGGTCCTCTGCATCACAAGGTAGGTACCTGTACTGGGGGCCACCTGCGTAAAGGAATGCATTGCTCTGCCTTTATATAATCACACCTGTCTGGGTATGGTCTCGTTGTGGACTCTGTGACCATCCATTCTCTGTGAGCCCTGTTTCCCTCTCATGAGAGCATTTAAATAGCTGCGTGCAAAGGCACTGATTTTCATGATGGACGAATGCAAACTATTTTAGTCATTGTTGCATTATGAGTGTTTTCTAAGTTACAGTCTTGAATTTTCTTTAACATGTAATGCCAACCTTTGTTTAAATGTGCTTTTTGTCCTTTAACTAAAAAAGGTCAGTCTTCACTCACAACTGCTGACAGCCTATTAATGTGACCAGTGCATTCCCACCTCCTTGAATCACTACGCCAGGTGAGGTCAAGGGGAATTTCCCACAAGGCCTAGGAATATACTGGCCTAAGCTGTCATTCATAGCACTTCTATTTCCAAGTCAAAGTCTCAGACATAATCGATCCTAACACGCTTGGTGCAAACAACAAATACTTTTATCTTAAGATGCCATAGTAGCTCTGAACAACATGTTAGAAAGAATCCTAATGAAAACGATTTTTATGCTGTAATAAATGAATGCAGGTGATACAGGAAACCTGCAGAAAATGCCACAACAAACTCTCATCTCGAACTCCCAGTCTAATCCAAAGGTTATTGTTTCTGGAGAACAAGGTGGAGAGAGAATAGGTTTCATCCAGTTATAACACGAAAGCAAACCATGATTGACTAGTAATGCCTGACGTCGGGGCTGAAGAGGGGAAAGAAAGCCAGAGGCTTGCCTAGTTTCATTCCTGTGCCAGTCCATGGCAGCTGCAAGTTAGACTCAAAACTGAGTGCATGTTGTTTATGCCTTGCACACCTGGAAAAGCTATGGAAGTGCTTCTTTCTGACCTGACTTCACTCTCCTTTAAAGGGTCCCCAGAAAGTTCTTTAAGATTTTCACCAAATCCAGGAGGCAGTTAGATTCTTATTCATCTGTGCAGTCCCCAGTGCATCTGAATACTTCCCAAAATAATTTTTTAAAAAAACAGAAAATAAAAGTATCACACCTTTAAGAAATAAAGACCGTGATACCTCTCTGTGTCTGTATCACACCGTCTTCTTTGAGGACAAGTGTGGCATTTGCTCTTGAAAAAGACAAAATGTGGTTCATAAATCCGTGCATGGCCTAAAGGCTTAAGGGAAGATCATGACGGGAGCTTTGTACTGCTCTGAGCCAAGTTGAGTTCATCAACCAGACTCACATTTAGAGGCCAACCGAGTCAAGGGATTATGTTCAAATAGTTCCAGGGAGCACAAAGAAAATTCAAGAAGCCAAAATACTGAGTATAAAATGACAAAATAGAAAAGAGTCTGAAATGCAGGGAAATGTGCCATACTAAAGAACCCGAGCCTTCTAGTCTCTGGGGAACTCCAGTACATGGAAAACAAAACTCATCTTTCATGGGTATAACGGTGTAACAATTTGATTGTTATTTTACATATTGGAAGGAAGATTTCAATACTTCATCAGATGGTTTCAACTCTTCTATTAATCCTAGGGTCATTCCAATGCATACTAAAAACAGCAGCATTTCTAGAATCATGACCTAGCCAGGAACCGTGCAGATGTGTATTGTATAGTTATGTATACGTGCACATGTGTGCACAGGTACATTCACACATCTTTAATTACGTAAATGGACAATTACCCTCCTTTTCACAGTGGAGCAGAGCACTGAGTTCACACTGCTGAGGAACGGGGGAGATGCTGTGTTCTCCCACCTCCTGTGTACTGGACCTCTGCTCAGACTGCCCTTTGACTGGCCAAGGTTTTACATATTTCTAGGCTCAAAACTACACACACTGAGCGCCAGATTACAGGAAGCTCTATTTTCCAGGCATATGGGTTTTTTTTTTTTCATTTTCTGTGTTAAAACTTATCCTGTGCTCTGTTTATTTTTAAAAAGAAATAGCACATGAACTAAATCAGCATTGTAGTGTATTTCATAAAGCTGTCCTTGTACCACTATACCTTCCAAAGCCACTTCAGGAACAGTGCTAGTCAATAATATGCACCAATTCCCACAGTGGATTCACTTCCTTCATTGGAAAATATTCTGCTTAGAAACCAGGTTTTACAACAAGGCCACAGCTCACCCAACTGAGCTGGACTTTGCAGGTGACCGGACAACCCTTGTTTGTTGAGATTTGTTACAAAGTATCCAGGTACAGAGTCACACCCAGCACAGACCCCTTGGGTCGCTGCAACTTTCTTTTATGTCTTTCTCACCTCTTCTCTTTGTTTTCTACATTCCATTCTCCTCTCTGTTTCCCTCTTTTTCTATATTTTTGGTTATTTCTTTTGTCTTTCTGTTTTAGTCAAACACCTGTCCTCCTCCTAAACAATATGTCTCACATATGGGTTTCTAGAGATGTGCTCCAAGATAAAAAGAGTTGCCCTATTGAGAAACTGGATCTTCAGCCACTTCATCTCTAGCTCACACTTGCTGTGAATGTTATTTTTTTTCTCACTCCTGTTCATTTTCGACAGATACATCTCCAAAAAATTCTACAAAGGTCCACACACATCCTCTACTATGTATGCATGTACATATGTATGTGTGAATACTTGTATATATCCTCCAATGCCTCTCAGCTTGTTATAACAGGATTTCACATGAACTTTTTTTTCATTTGCATGATCAAAAGCATCTTTTATTACATGAAAAAAATACTGGAACAGTGATTTTCAGATAATTTGTCGAAGGATTAGCTCCTTATAGAAACTACATTGAGACCCATTTATGTCTCTAGTATCAATGGACAGAAATGGCATCAGGCTCAACCAAAACAACATTCCTTGCTATTACATATCCAATCTATTAACAGTTGGCTCATTCTCTGGTGTGATAGGATTTTTACTTGTAGCATTGAAATGTCAATATAACATTCATCCTTAAGACATTTAAAACCTAAAATTGTTGAAGACCTTTAAAGTGGAGCATGACAAGCGCGCAGCTTGGCTTGATTGCATTGTGCCAACTCCTTTCCTTGTGCATTAGGAGGAGCAATTGAGAACCAGGTATATGTGTTCCTCACCAGCCTTCACCACTGTTCTGCATTCTCCAGACGCTCACAGACAGGCCCAGGAGAAGCAAAACATAGAGCGTCCCCGCTTCTGCCAGTAATAAGTGATTCCATCTGAAACGCTTTCACAGTTCGCTTCATCCGCAGCTTCCCTCTGTGCTTGTAGGACCAAACTTCAGGTGATCACATTGGACTAAGATATGTACACTTTCCAATCTTCTAGGAAATGTCCCAGAAGCAACCGAATTCACAGACAGAAGCAAAACACAGGCCACTACAGTTCAGACAACACAACAAGAGCGTCCACGAGGTTAATCTAAAGGGAGCATGTTTCCCAGTGGCCGGACTGCAGAGAGCTTGGACTCCATAATACAGTATTATAGACAAAAGAGTAAGACAAGAGACCTACACATGTTGCCTTGCATTTGTGGTAATCTACACCAATGAAAACATGTACTACAGCTATATTTGATTATGTATGGATATATTTGAAATAGTATACATTGTCTTGATGTTTTTTCTGTAATGTAAATAAACTATTTATATCACACAATATAGTTTTTTCTTTCCCATGTATTTGTTATATATAATAAATACTCAGTGATGAGAACAAAATGGCATTCTTAAATTTGCGATATTTCCTAACTGTAAATATAATCCACCTAGTGCAGTCTGTTCAGGTCCCAGTATTTCATCTCTCTCCACATCTTAACACATGACTCGGTGGCTAGGTTTTGAGTGATTTCAAGATCAAGGGAAATGGTGGTTATTGAAAAGAGAAAACTAATTTACTGTATATCCAGTGAAGATAAAATATTTCAAATCTGTGAATCATCTCTATTTCATCTGCTTTCTTCCCTAGACTTCCATCTTCATCCCCAGAGCATAAAATTCTCTGGCCTACAAATTAAATCAAAGAAGAAGAAGAGGGAAAGTGTATTATAACTCATAAAAGAGATGGAAAGAAGTTACTGATTTTTATTTGGGAAGCAGCTTAGAATCTCCCAGTTAAATGCATATATCTGTAGCATCTTGAGCAAGTTTAGCTATTAGCTGTGTCCACAGTGGCCAAATCTGTTCCATTTAGGTGAGTGGAATTATCAGCCACGAGAAGCATTTAATAACATCATTAAATGCAAAGCACCAAAACTGTGACTTCTCAGAAGCACCCTGCTGTATTTATAGTACAGTGTTTTTGAAAAGAAGTTAGATTCATAACCATGTCCCATGAATGTGGCTAGCTAATGAGGTACCATTACAGGAGGTGGAACTAAGCCAATGATAGTACTTCATAAAAACAGAGAAAAATGTTTTGAGTTTATTTATAGGATGAGATAAGAAAGAAGAATCCTACAGCATCTGCAAGTTGATGTTAAATTGTGTTGGATTTGATGATACAAGTAGACATGATCACTCTGGGGGAAAAAACTGTAAAGATTCTCAAAGAATATGATGAAAACAGCATCAAATAATTGCCTTATTATCATTTATCTCTGCATAGCTTTCTATGACTCGTAACTATAAATAAAGTTCTTTTTGTCTCTTTCAAAAGACCTCTGAGTGGACTAAAAGAAATAACACTCATATGCAAAAAAGGACACAAAATCAAATCAACACATTCTTAATATAAAATATTCAGTGAAATATAAGTTTATGAAGTGTATTTAAGATATTTGTTAAAATATAAATTAAATTGGCAACCTAAGTAGGACTTTGAAAAGTCTGGTTTTCTAGGTTAGTCATCCTTTTGAAAGCTTGAATCCATTGGTATAAGCATCACTCATGTGCTCCTGTAAATCAGACCTGGGGTACTTCTATTAACACAAATTTCTTTTAAACTCCTACATATAAACTTAGTTTGATTAGCATGTGTGGTGACATAAGTTGTCCTGGCCTCCTTTATAAAATAGCATGTGTGGCAAACCGTTCTTCCCTCCTAAAGGAAGGGAAAACAGAGATGCTTGGAGTTTAAGAGAAACAAGTCCACTGACTTTTCATTGAAAGAATGTGAAACAATCTGTTTTCCTAGGTCTTGATGCATTACACCATGCATATTTTTGTCAAAGATCATGGACCTACATGTTGTAAAACTGTTTGAGTACTCTTGCCCAACTCATCTACCTTGTGAAGAAATCACTTTTAAAAGCTGTATAGTGAATATTCAGTTAACAAACATACATAATGTGCCAGGCACTCTCCAAGATCCTAGGGAAGTAGAAGTAAAACATACTCTCTCATCTAAAGGACCTCACAGTCTTAATAATAAATACTCAGCCAGCCTCTGCTTGCATATTTTTTATCATTTGGAATTTCATTCTTGGACAATTCTAATTCTTCCAATGATTCTTCCTCATATTGAGTTACAATTTGCTTTTCTGTAGGTTCTCCACTTAAAATACTATTTTTGCTCTCTAGAGCAAAGGAATAATGGCTTATATGTTTAAACTACACAGATGGAATTCCTGTTTCCCACTCACCCCACAGCCTCTCAGCAAGTGTTTTCTTCTGCAGGTGAAACATCATTCACTTCCTCATCTGCTCGTCATGAGAGAATCCCACATCTTCCAAGCATCTCCCTCTTTCTTCCTTGACTTGACCTTGACTGTCCTTTGTTTGTAGACTTCCTTTAAGTGGGGAGCTCAGATACTCAAGGTACTAATGTTGTGTGACCTGGCAACCCCTGTCTGGTAGCAAATTAAATTAAGAGCCACGGTCCCTAAATTCAAGTCCTACTTTGACCACACATTTTTTGTGGAATCTTAAGCAAGTCATCTGAGATCCCAGTTTCCTCCTCCATAAAGTCACTTTATCTCTGTAATACTGAGATTCTGTATGCTCAGCTAAAAAGGCACTATATATTTATAATTGCTGCCCACAGACCACATTAATTTTTTCTGGTTTACCCTAAACATAATTCAAAACTCCATTTAAACAAAACTGCTAATATGCCATGACATTTTTTTATTTGTTGCACACTTATTATACATGACACATTTACAATTATAAGATCTATGTTATTAAGTGACAAAGATGAGTCGCTGTCCCTTCCTTAAATGAACTTGCTGTCAGATCATCCTTATTTTTTGTGCATCAGAATTCTCCCAGTCTGAAGGGGGGCAACAGAGGCAATAAAAAAAAGCAGAAAAAAGATAACAAATGCTATGACACTGGTCAGTTCCGTGCCTCGGGACCCTGAAGGAGAACCTGCAGGCTGGGTAGCTGTGCCTCTTCCCACTAAGATACTCAGAATGACAGCCTCATTCTCTAACACCTAGAGGTTACACTCCATGCACTCTCCCCACCCTGCTCCTCCCAACACCAGGGCTGGCAGCAGCTTCCGGGTGAGCCTCCCTTGGCCGACAGCTTCCGGATGTTGCATCCTCTGTCCTGCTAAATCAGCTAAATGACTCTCCAAATTGTTCCTTAACTGTCCATGCAGGTTTGTCTTGCCCTCAGCATGGAAGCAGTCAAACCCTAGAACATTGATGGCTCTCATTTTTTCCATTTATTGAACAAACATAGGTTGGGTGCCTGCTCCACACCAGACACAGCTGTGATATAGCAGTGTAATGGGAAGTAAGTCTCGCTCTCAGAATCACATTGTACAGAAGACGTGAAGGTGGGCAGGAGGAGAGGCATTGTTGAACAACAAAAACTGTAACATTTTAAGGGCTCAAAGACTTAAAAATTGCACGAGATGATTCAGGAGGCCACCGTGGTTAGGAGACTGGGTACCACACTGAATATAAAGTTTAAAGTTTAGGCTCTGAAACAAGGCAGGTGTGGGGCCTTCCCTAAACTCTCCTTATCAACTGCTAAATATTGCACAGTGTGCCTCATTCCTTTATGCCTCATTTAAGAGGGAGAGAAAGGTATCTTCCCACAGCCTAGAGGAATAGTGTGAACAAAAACAAGACCATGATGTTTCTGCTCAAAACAGAGACATGTACCAAGTCAACTTCCAAGACATGGAAGTCACTTTGTAGGCATATGACAAATATTTCTTGTAAAAGTAAATAGCTAGAAACTAATACCTCATCAGCCAAATGATGTCTGGTAGAATCCCCCAGTGGGGAAGGGGGAGCCCCGGGATCAGGCTCCTGGAAGGAGGGGCCTCTATGCCTTCCAACACAAAAAAGCTGCACACAGTTTTGCAAAAATAGGGAAGGCAGAGTTAAAAACAAACAATCCAGCTCCTCTAGTTGTTTTTTCCCCCACAGATGTGTCCTGGTATTGTCTGAACAAGAATGGGGCGCATTCTTTTATTTTAAAATAGGTCTATCCTGAAAAAGCACACACCATTAAACCCTCTCATGTGTTTCCAAATGCAAGATGAGTGAGTCAGTACTGCAGGGGCTCACAGAACCAAATTCTTTACTTGAATGCATCTTTGAGGAGAAGCCTGTGCGGACTATTGAAACATGACAGAGATTTCTTCAAAGTCATATTAGACTCTCGGCTAACATTTACCTTCAGACACTGTTTTCCTTTGCCAAAGTCAGGCAGCACCTGGACAGACCACTCTTCCTCAATTACAGCAGACATTTTCCTTCCTAATTAACATCTGGAGGCCAATAATGAAAGTTTTTCATTTAATTAATTGATACTTTTATATGAGAACCCACAGGAAGCTTATAAAAAAGATGAAGGAAGGATAAAGGATGATACAACGTGATTGGTTTTATAATCAACACATAAACACAAATGAACACAGAACTTTGCCAGCAGCCCTGGGAAGGTCTGTGTAGTGTGCTACCTACAGAGCCACTTTCCAGCATCACCATGGACAGAAACCTACTATCAGCACCTGTCCTGGGAAGGGGACCTTACCTGGCATCTGTCCTCCATAATAGTAAATGAGCTAATGATTTATTTGTGAATCTTTAAATTTTTCATTAATTTTCACTATTTCTCTAGCATCAGGTGAGAACTGAAGGAAATAATATTTTCCATTCTTTTTCCAACCCAAATTCAATCCAGGGCCAGAATGTAAGCCTAACAAGAAGCACAGAGTCAGGTTGCCAGGTGAACAGGAGAGAGAGGCAAGAGTGAGCCTATCCCTCTGTTGCTAGCAAACCTACCGCCCCAGGTTCGCACTCTTGCCCTCCTGGGCCAGCCAAGTGCTCCATCCACACAGAGTTTAACCCCAGAAATCATCCAGGGCTGCAGCTCTTGGCACGCACGCAAGCAAACCCACTCTTTGGGGTACGTTTTGAGATGGCTCTGCACCCTTGCTTTCTGGGACTGCCTCCTCGTCTCACAGCGTCCATCCCTGTTCTTCACTGCATAAAGAGCCCACCTTTCCTTACAGCCCTTCTCCTCCACAGTCTGTCTTAGTTCTCTGTCCACTTAGGCCTTGATGATCATGGCCTGCTTATGAGTCCAGTTTTTTTCTGAAAACCAAGCACAGAATATCCCAAAGTGTCACTGTGAGATATCAAATTATTAATAAAGATATCAATAGATGACATGATTAACCAGTAAAATTGAAAAACAGAGGGCTGGAGGTACAGCTCAGTGGGCTAAGTGCTTGCCGCTGAGCACTAGGGCCCTGAGTTCGATCCCCGGTCCCGGAAAAAAAAAAAAAAAAAAAAAAAAAACAGAGCAATCAAAAAATAATCAGCCGGGCATGGTGGTGCATGCCTGTACTTCCAGCACTCGGGAGGCTGAGGCAGGAGGATTGTTGCAAGTTCATGACCAGCCTGGGCTACAAAGTGAGCTCAAGGCCAGCCTGAACTGCATAGCAAGACCCTGTCTCAAAAAGACAAATAAATAAATAAATAAATAATCATTCAAGACCAAGAGAAAAACAGCATAGTATTTGTGTATATCGTCTCAGATAACTTTTGTAGATCTCTGTTCAAAATTGAACACAGTATGAAATTAGATAAATAAAACAAAATATAATAATATGTCACTTAAATGAATGCACAAAGAGCTTCCTACCAGTATCTTCACTGGAACTGGCTAATAGAAAAGGGTAATAAATTTTATTGAACAAAGTGGTCCAGTAAAGACAACCTATGCTAAATTATTAACATGCTTTATTACACACTATACCTGTTAGAGAGTTTGGGGGTTTGAATCTTCACACTGAGCTGCATCCTCAACCCTCTTTACATTTTTTTAAATTTTGAAACAAAGTCTCTCTAATTTGCTAAATTGCCCAATCTGGGCTCAAATTTGCAATCCTCCTGCCTCAGCCTCCCAAACTGCTGGGATTGCAGGTTGATGCCACCACACTCCACTAGGCAAGGAGTTTTTTGATAAGAACAAAAATAAGGAGCAAACCCTGTGGCCAGTAGGAACACACTATTAACTTGTGGGCAAGATAAAAACTCTCCAAAGTTACTTCATCTATGCACATCCATCACCTGGAGACAAATGGTGTGTCGTAGAAGAACTCTCAGGATGGGAAATAACAATGCAGGGGACAAGGAGAGGGAAAAACTGAGCACGACAATGCTGAGCAAACCATCAAAGGCCCTCAGGCAGCTGGGGCAGGAGATAACCAGTGGGATGGGCAGGAAGGAAGTGGGTGAGTATGGGGAGGGGAATTAATCGTTCTTTCCAATAGTCCTTCTAGAAGGAAGGAGTTGGTGCATTTGGGCAGGGCTTGCAGTTGTCTGCCCTGGAGGCTGGGAAGCAGGGAGCAGCAAGGGTCCCCAGGAAGGCCACCTGCCCCGTCTCTAAGGAGCTGGCCTCCAGCATGTCCAGGGTTTGCAAGCAGAGGGCCAGCTTGGCCTGCTGGGCAGAATGAGGCCAAAGCACAGCCCCAGCAATGACTTTTCAGGCCTCCCAGGGAGGAGAAGCATGTGTTTAAAATAAAAGTCTATCACATGCATATTTTCTCCCTCACCAATCCTGACCTCAAGATATGTAGATGAGACTCTCTCCATTCTGCGGGGCAACTCTGCCCCATTGCAGGGCATCTGCTGGCCAGACACAGAACAAAGGTCACAGCGGTCTGCCCTGCACCCAGGACCAGCTCTCCCTCTGGGCTGTGCCCCGAATACCTCAGGCTGCTAATGGGATCTGATCAGGCTACACTCAGAAAACACAATCCTGGGATCCTGGAGCAGTCCTGAACAGCGTTAGAAAAGACAAGCTTAAAAAGGGAAGCCGAGGAGTCCCTGCTTACAGGAGACCAATCTGTCTGGTGTCTGCATGGGGAGATAGGGGCAGAATCGGCACGTGGATCAAAGCATCGGACAGCATTGTTCAGGTGAGAGAAGAGTGGGAAGGGGAAAGGACTGCTGCATAGGTGGAGGTTAAGAAAGAAATGGGAAGGGAAGCACCACTGTGATGCCTCAGCCTCGCCCAACACAAGTGGTTCTGTTCTTCCCGGGGCAGTGCCGAGCTGAGATGGCTGCTTTGTAATTAAGCTCACAGACCAAAGAGTGAGTCTTGTAAACAGCCCACGACGCTGCTGACTTCTCCCGAGAGGGCTGAGCCTGCCGCACCAGCATCCGCATAATCACATTATATTTCACTTTTAAATAAGATGTACATGAATGTGCACTTGCGCCCAATTACAGTAATGCATGATTTACATAAAATTAACTCTCCTGCTTAATTACAGTCATGCAGGCATGGGGGAGAAAGGGCTCTACTTTGTAAACAGTAGATGCTGTGGCACTCCTAAAATAGAAGAGGTTGACTGGTAAATACGAATGCACTTGGGCTCTGGATGCAGCCATGTGTTTTCTCTCCTTCTATCAGGGCTTTGTGTAAACTAAGTCATGAAAGTATTTACTTAGGGCAAAGGATGCCAGTTCTTTTGAAATGTGAATCTATAAACTGAGTTCTTTGTAGTAAGGGTCTGCAGTTTGGAAGTTTTATATTCTCTGTGGCGCTTAGCCCTCTGGGTAAGGAATCTGCAAAGGGCAAGAGAATGAGTCTCCAGTTCACTAGAAGCAGCTAAGAAAATGCCTTCCTTCAAGGGCAATCCAGCAGTGCTTTGACAACAAAATGATTAAAGGCTGCCTCCTCTCTCATCCTACAACTGTCACTTTTCTGCATCCTCCCTTTTGCCACAAACATGAACACAATTTTTCTCTGAATGGAGTTTAAGATTGTATGTTCACAAGGGATTAAAGCAAAGTTCCCTGCAGCCCATACCAAAAGAATGTGTGTGTGTGTGTGTGTGTGTGTGTGTGTCCTCCACCTCTGGCACCAGAAATGGACTTGGAGAAATTCACTGAGCTGACATCATAAAAAAATGATGGAAGGCAACAGGATGGAAGTCTCGTTGTTATCTCTTCTGTGGGAACTTAGAGATGCTACTCGGGGAAGTTGCACAAAATATCTCCAGCAAATGACTCCGACTCACTACAAAAGATGGCAATTTCATTTTGGCAGGTCGTCAACCCTCCTTTCACCTGACTCACAGAAGAGCTGGATTCTAGAAGAAAAGAAAAGGTTTTTAAGGAGAAAAAGAGAAACAAGATAACCTGTAAACTCCCAGGAAAAGCACAGGCCAACAAGATCCACTCAGAACACATTGCACTTGAAGCAAAGGACCCTAAATTGAAATTAGGCAAATGGGATCTTATTTTCAGAAAGCTGAAAACTAGAGAAACACATCCCTAACTCCATATGGCTGCTTGACTCTTTAAAACTGTTTCTAAACACTATTCCTAGTAAACTAAATACCTAGAGAGACCAAGAATTTCATAAAAGAAAGATTAACCAAAAGTCATGAACTAAGAATTATATTTAACATGGAGAATCATGGTGTATGAAATAAATTTATTCACTGCCTTACATTTTACCACTTATCCTTCCCCTAAATATGAAGTGGATAAACTGTGCATGTCTTAGAACTCATGGAGACCACTGGGAAGGGGATTCTTCTCCAAGATTTCTTTGGAGAGTTTAGGGACAACGCTTGGTGATGCAGTAGCTTGCTGGGGCCATTCTAGTGTCTCCTCTCTTCTTTTCACCATTGAAAATCTTTGTCAGAGTTGAAGTCAAATTGCAGAGATGAAATTATTAATTTTTGTCTCTGTGCTTTTCTCCTTTTAAACCAAGGCCTTTATGTTCTCTTGAGTTATCATCTTACTGGCACTAGCTGTTTTTCCTTGTACCTGGTGCAAGGAGACATCCCCACTCTAAAAAGGAGGAACCAATCCTTAACTTGCCCTCTCTGAGTCCTTCACTGAGTTGTTCCTTCCCAGTGCTCGTCAAGTTTAATCCTGAAATTACAAAATCAAGACTCTTTCCATTTCAGACAGAACCTTTATTAGGCTTGAAAGTAATGGAATAAAACTGTCCTTAAAGTACTGACTTTTACACTTGAGAATTTTAGGAATTGATTTATGGATTATTGATTGGGATAATGTATGACATACAAAAAATTACAATGTATGACTAAGGATAAAAATAGCAGCTATAGCTATTGATTTCTTACACTCCACAAGATAGATATGGCTTGGAGCACACTATGAATATTATTTTACTTATTTCTTAGGCTGAGTCTCTAAGACATAACTATACCAATTTTATGATGATGTAACATAAAGTAGTTGGCAAGATTACAAATAACTTGGCCAGTGTCACAAATCTAGCACAAGCCACTGTCAAGATTAGAATCCAGATCAAACCAAAATCCATTCTGCTCCACAGTATATTGCTTTTGTTAGTTTCTATTTTATGCTCACCTTTGAGGACCCATATATCTTTCAGAGGCACCTGTTAGCCAGACAAATGCTCATTGCAATGTTCTTACCACCATTTCAATTATTTTCAAATTTTACTATGAAAACCACAGTGTGAGAGCCATACCACAGCACCCATTTCAGCATATAAAGCTGCTGTCTGCTGGTTCTGTCTTTATTCCCCTTCTCCCCTCTTTCTCATTCTCCCCATTTTAATGAACTCAGTTCATTACCATTACCCACATAGTTCTTTGTGCCTAAGTAGAAGTGCCAAGAAACAGAGTTGAACAGGATCATTTTATTTTATTTTATTTATTTATTTTTTTTTTTTTTGCGGTACTGGGGATCGAACTCAGGACCCTGCGCTTGCTAGGCAAGCGCTTATTCCACTGAGCTATATCCCCAGCCCCGAACAGGATCATTTTAGACTCCTCTGTGCACTATCAGACATTGCCTAGTCATATATATATATATATATTTTTTTTTTTTTTCTACCTCTTCTCCATCTCCGCCTCAAGAAATGCGAAGCTCCATAAGATTTAGAAGTTTGTCTTGTTGAGCTGTTCCCAGTGCTTTGCACAGTTCTTGGTGCTTTGTAGATGTTTGATTTAAATGAATGAAATTGAAGTCATCTCTGAGCTTTCCTCTAAAACGAGCCTGCAAAGTGTAAGCTCACTGTACAGAAACTCCTAAGGATGTGTTTTTCCCTTCTCCCTTTCTTTTTTCCAGTCCTGCATAAGGCGCGCTTCCAGGCAGCACCCTTGTGGGACAAAGCAGGCTATAGAGAGGGTGTGCCATAAATTCTAGTGATTACAACTTGTCAGCAGCCACCTCCCACCCCCAGCTGAGATCTTTAACTCATTGCTGGGAGAGTTTTCAAGGACATTCACTTGCGTGAAGGTTTAGGAGCATCTAATGCCTTTTGCAACCTGCAAAGCTTTTTAACATACGTGAGACTGACACTTGTTGGGGGCATTTTATCTTGCAATCAATTTAATTAGGAGCTGTCAGGTTAAAATGATTAGTTGCTTCTGAAGTCACTTGGACTCTAAGATCCGTTTATAAAAATGATTCTCTTTCCCTTGCCTCATCCTGCCCTTCCAGGATCTAACAAGCAACAGCATAAGGAGACAGGATATTGTAACCACCTTGATTGCCAAAGAAAGGCTCCTCATAAAGCTCATTTAGAGAAAGAGGCTATTGCCAAGTCTTTATAGGTATCTTCAGATGTCACACAGGCACCTTAGAGCAATCAAGACTTAAACATGTCCTTGTTTTATTTCTTATTAATATTACTTTTTCTGACCTTTTCTCAAAGAAGGAAAACTTTGTAAGGGGCTCTGCATGTCGGGGAGATCAGGATGGCCAAAAATGGTGAACTGGGATATAGGATAAAACTCAAACAAATAATTCTAGGAATAAAGACACAAGGGGTGCCTAGCCCTGTTTCATTTGTTCAAGACATGAGCTCGACTTTATCATTAGCCATTCATGGGAAGGGACACAAGAAAGAAAGAAAAATGTTAGCTCTCTAAGATCAGTACAAAGCTGCTGAGGTGGAAACTGTAAAATGAACCTTTCCTTCCGTGAGGTCAGCCGTAAATGAAAGCGATGTATGCAGAATAAATTACCACCAGCAAAGAGGAGCAGAGAGCACTCTGTTCTGTGGAAAGTGGGCAACTTTGGATGTCACCGGCCAAGTTTCCAGCACCATATGGAGGAGTTGAGGGGGGAGATGAGGAAAAGCTATTGAAAATGACCTAATTCTAAAGATCCACAGTGCAAACACTGCCTGTTTTAAAATTTCAAATAAAAAGAGCCTCCTTGGTTAATGGCTAACACATGCTTAGGAGATAGCCTTAAGTCTGTCAGGCCCAAGCTATGCTAGAGAAAGAAATCTAAATGATACTGCAGGATACTAAACTATTTTTAATTCAACTTATTACTATTATGTGTTTGCATGTTTATTATTAAAATTTTATTATTCTTTCCCTCTTTGGTAAAAGAAAAGTAAACAGGAAGTTCCAGTGATATTTTATTGTGTTGTATTTTTACCTGAATTGAGTCCATTCAGATCTGTCCTGGATCCAGAGAAATACCCCCGAAAAAGACTTTGGAAAAGAATTCTATTAGGACAGCCTTTACTAACTCTAAAGTATGCAGGGAGCCCAGATAGAATGCTAGCCATGTACTTTTAATTTCTGAGTAGATATTTGCTAGAAAAAATAAATTGTAAGAAGAAATAGGAAGGCAAGCTACCACTAGTCACTGGTTCTTTTTGTTGTGACATAATAGACCTATGGTTTTTCAGTTGAACACACGTCTCAGAATAAATACTTTCTAACTGGTTGTGAAAATGTACCGTTTAGCATCCCCATGACTTTTCCACTCCTGGAACCATTTCCATTTTATTTTGTTTGTGTCATGGCTCCTGTCTAGATCTCCACCCCACCACCAAAGCCTGCAGTTATAGGTGGGGCTTTTCACACTGTGTGTGATGCTGAGATCAAAGACGCATGATTAGTAAATTAGCCCACTGGCTGGCTTGGTATAGTTCTGAGAGGACACAGTGGAAAGGTCCTCCCTGGGCACAATATAAGAGACACAGAGAGCTACTGTGTCATAGCTTGTTGCTTGCTGCTTGCTGATTCTTCACTACTTTGCTGCTTTTCTGCTTTTCTGCCTTCTGCCTGCCATGAACTGTTTCTCTCTGCCCTGCTATCCTGCCTTGGAGCCAGCTAACTGTGGACTGAAATGTCTACAAACTGTGAGCTGAATAAACCTTTCCTCCTTTAACTTGGGTATCTGGTATTTTGTCTCAGCAACAAGAAAAGTAACTAAGACAGTTTGTGATGCTGTGGATCAAAGCCAAAGCCTTGTACATGCTAAGTGTGTGCTCTACCATGGAGTAGAGCCCCAGCCCTATACCATTCTTGAGATTTGGGCTGGAGGAGACCAAGAGAAGGGGTGGCAATACCTCAAGTCTGAGCACAAATACTAGTTTTGGCAAGGTGACCTCTGTGCACCCTTTCTTGTCTGGATTCTAAGATAGCCTTGGCTCCACCACACTGACATTTCAGAAGTGGAGGAGAACCCTGGGCGAAGCACAGTCTACTGTTCATGCTGCATTTCAGAATTAGTTGCTTACACTAATCACTTTTAAGGTATAGAGGGAAAAAGAGAGCCAGTGACCTGTACAATAATAGCAAAAGCTTCTCTACTAGTAAATTGGTAGAGAATGCATATTGCTTAGGTTTTTGGAGAGTGTTTACATTTCCTGGGAGAATTGTCCACTCAGTGGATTACTCTAGATATGCATGCATCCAACAATCAAATTCTAGGTTAGACTCTGAGTCTAAGGAGCCCTAAATAGTACACAGTCTTTTGAAACCAAGTCTGCCCACTGCCCCATGTCTCATTAAAGGTCCTACGATCAGCAGGACCAGACTTGCCGACCATCCCCATGGACATTTGAAAGAAAAGAAATGAAGAACTCTCCCTAAGGAACCCCTTTATGAAAACCATTTATAGTGCTTTCACAATCTTATTTAGGGTAGGAATACAAACCATTTCTCCTGACTTATGAATGTCTTTATTTTATGAAATGTTGTTTAGAAATGGCACCTGTGTTGTTCACCCATATCAATAAAACAGCCGTGTGGAGTTTCTGACAATATTGTGACTGTATCTGCTCATGTCTGTGTCTTTGACCAGTAAGGCCTTACAACTGTGAAAATGCTTGCCTGATTTCAGTTCTTATAAATGCCTCTTGAAGGTAACTTCCACAATGGAACACTCCCAAAACTGAAGAATTTATTCAGCTCTTTGAAAAATTAAAACAACAAAGGAAGTTCATCATGAGCATTCAGTGGGAATGAATACAAAAATTCAACAAGGTTATGTCAGATTTAACTTTCCTATCGTTATTAATTTAATTTCTAGTCATTATGATAATGCCAAGCATTTAGAATGCATTTGGTGTTTATGTAGATGGAATTACTCCTCAAAATTACAATTCTGAATTAATATGCTATTAAAAATGTCACTAGAAAGTGCTTTTATTATTCTGCCAGTGAAATAACCGTTCCCTATTTCTTTTTATAAATGAAATTTCAGCATTTTTAGACCTTCCTTTGATTTTGAAAACTGGAATGTTTCTGTTTAAGAATTCTCCTTATGCTACATTAGTGCCATGTTCTTTGACAACATAAAAAATATGCAAATATAGCCTTTTTAATGGTGATTCTTCATTTTGTTACTGTCATTTAACTAAAAAACAACTGATGATGTTTCAGCTTATCACTTACAACAGCAAAGTTACTGAATTGATATTTATGTTCAGGGCATATGACATAGAAACAAATATGTTTAAAATACCATCTGCATCATGTTGCTTTCTCCCCGAAAGGCGCAATAAGAGTTGTCGATGTTCAGCCTTGGAGGGAAATTGAGCCTTGGGGCCAGAGATGGCACATTACCACCTCATTTGCATATGGCTCGAGGCAGGGCCAGGGCAGTGGTGGAGATATGGAACCTGCCACTTCCTAGGAATCTTTCCATTATGGCATCCAGTGCACTCTCCCTGCTTTTAAATCTCATCTCCCTGACTGCCCACTTGGTGACCTATCTCATTGCCCACCTCTTCTTGCAGCCTGTAGTTGCAATTAAACAGACTTGTCGTCTGTTGCTGAGTTGCCAACCTGGTGCTTAGGAAACCCTAGAGTCCTCAGCATGGAATTACATGGGAGTGGCACCTTTCATGGCTGCTGGAACCAAGAGAGGCAGGCAGCTGGGAGGGAGGAAAGTTGGATAGCAGTCTCACTGGAGCAACGTGCTGCCTCAGCAAGCCTGGCTCGAGAGCTTAGCTCCCGAGTTGCTCAAAGACATACTGTGGAATGGTTGCCACCCTTCCAAAATGATTCGAAAATGAAGAGGATCTCTCCTGTTAGCGGGTCAGTGGATGGAGCATTGTACTGAATGAGATCCTTCTTTTAGTTTGACTATGGAATTCAATTAACTCCAGTTCACCTGAATTCCCTCATGTTGAGATATGCAGCTTCTATCTTCATTGGCACAAAACTGGGATTTCTTTTGAACTCTTCACACACACACACACAAACACACACACACACACACAAACACACACACACACATTCTCACCCACTTTATCAACATTCATAGATCCCATTAGCAAGCAACAATAATTATAATAGTTAATTGAGCACTTGCTCCCTGACATAATTGTATTAAGTGCTTTACATGCTATGCTGAATCATTTCCATTTGCCCTCAGAGCTGCTCTCTACGTGACCTCACCCTGCCTTATGCCCTCTCTATCCCCTGGGAGGCTGGCCACTCTCTTCAGGCCCCCTTGTCTTAGGCTTCTGGATAAGTTCAGTTTACATGTAATTCACTTTGAGTAGCTTGGGAAAAGGGAGAGAAATGAGGCTGAGATACTTTTCCTTTCCTGTCCTGTTATAACACATTGGTTTTTTTTTCTATCAAAAATCCTAATTGGCACCAAATTCCAACCTGTTCCTCCTCAGGTCTAAGGGTGGTGACTGTTCTGTGTCACTGTCTACTGCTCTCTCCCTTTACGCTGCCCATACTTTTGTAAATATTCCCTTTATTAAATTCTCAACCACCCTGCTTTGAGTGTGCCATACATTCCTTGAGATTGGGTTCCTTTTGTAGATGAGGAAACTATAACTTAAAATTGGTTTAGAACTTGCCTCAGGTTGTCCATCTCACAAATACAATGGCCAAAGTATGATGCCATTTTCTCTAACTCTGAGATACTGCCCAGGATTTCTAAGATAATCAATTCTAACCTCATAACATTGTATTAATCTGTCTCTTACCCTTATCATTATAAAAGCCAAACTCTCTCTCAGACAACTATAGTTCTATCATATTAGACAAGATTTACTTAGTTTTATACAACAACAAACAATTCAAGTTTCACATCAAACAGAAAGGAAAGGAATCAAAAGTTGTGGTAGACAATCTCAAGTAGCCCCATTGTCCCTACTTCCTGATATCGCTGTTTTGTTTAAACACTTTCCCTTGAGTACTGGCTACATGTATTACCCTCTAATAAATAAAATATGTCCGAAGTGAGGGGCTGTCAATTCAAAATTAGGTTTAAAATACCTCTGGCTTCCATTTTGGGTATTTGCTCTTTTCCTCCCCTGTTCTTTCATCACTGTCCCTGAGGAAAGCCAGCTGTCCTATTATAAGGTAGCCCTGTGAAAAGCTCCATTAAACAAGGAATGGGAGCCGGGGACAGAGCTCAGTGGCACAGCGCCTTGGCAAGGTCCTATGTTCAGTTCCCAGTACCAGAAGAAAAAAGGGGCCTTCCAAGAACCATAAGCATGAGCTTAGAGGTGGATCCTCCCCGCCACTGATCCACCAGATGTCTGTGGTTCTCCCCAGTACCCTGATGGCTACTGGTGAGAAAGTGTGAACCAGAACCTCCCAACTAAGTGGCCGCCAGAAATTATGAATGAATAAATGCTTGTTGTCTTCAGCTGCTAAATGTGAGGTCCTGTGATAGGCAACGATAGTTTATTTGCCTGGACTTTGATTCTGAAAGTGGTTCTAGAGTAGCAGAATCTGAGGGAGGAGTCCTAGGAATAGGTTCCAGTTTTGTGAGTCACATGGGAAAACTGGAAGGAGGAAATGGAGCAGCAACCCAGCCGCAGCACTCGCTCATCCTCACGTCACCGATCTGTTCACTGATGGGACGCTGGGATGGGACCAGCAACTGCTCCTCTCCCTCAGGTCTCCCTTTCAGCTTCTCCAAGTCCTGGGCCTGTTGTATGTCTGGTTCACAGCCTCGCAAAAAAGCATTTGGCCAAATCTTGCCACAGCAGTAAGGTCAGGCATCTTGAATTTCAGAAATGCAAGAAAGTGTGTAATAAAAAGCCTAGGAAAGGCAAGACCCAGAAGAGTAAGCATCAGGAGTAAGTTGAACTTCTCTTTCTAGTGCTCCCAAAAACCGGACGCAGCTTTCTTTCTTTGGTCTCCTAGCCCCAAATTCCATGTTTTGTGAGATAATTGATCAGTCAGACTTGACTAAGCTGGCCTGTCCTGCAGCCATCAGTGAAGCTTTGCAAGATTCCTGTGATAAGGAATTCATGCAGGTTCCGAGCCCTCCAGCCCAGCGTGACACGATGGACGAACCAGAGAGCTTCCTGCTTCATTCTTTTTCCTCTGATTTGTTCTCCCCATTAGGATCAAAACTTCCTACGGAGTACATGGCTTCCCAACTCATCTCAAAGTAAGGAAAACACTTCAAGTCCCAGGCACATGCTAAGACTTCTTGACTTGAATTCTAATAGCAGGAGAAATGATAGCAAGGATTGACAAGAGGGATCACATGAAATTAAAAGGCTTCTGCACAGCAAATGAAACAATTAACAGTGTGAAAAGACAGCCTACAGGATGAGACTTTCTGCCAGCTAATCTTCCAATAGAATATTAATATCTAGAATATATAAAGAACTCAAAAAACTTAACATCAGAATAAAAATAGCCCAGCCGATAAATGAGAAAATGAATTAAACAGATACTTCTCACACACAAAAAATACAAATGTACAGTAGGTATATTAAAAATGTTCAACATCTTTATCCATTTATTAGATGCAAATCAAAACTACATTGAGATCCTAACTCACCTCTGTCAGAACAATTATAATTAAGAATTTTAAAAAAACAATAAACAGTGATGTCTTGGTTACTTTTCTTTCATTGCTGAGACAAAATACCGAACACCCAGACTTAAGGAAGGAAAGATTTATTTAGCTCACAGTCTGCAGGTTCCAGTCCATAACTAGCTGGCTCCAAGGCAGTGTGGCACATGGCAGAAGGCAACAGTTCATGATGGTAGAAGGCAGCAAAAGCAGCAAGAACACAAACAGAGGAGTGATGGCAAGCAGACCCTTCCTCTTCCTTACATTATATGCAAACTCCCTGCCCCAGGGCGAGTGTAGCACTGACACCCATGAGTCAATCATAAACTCTAGAAGCCCGCCCCATGACTGCATGAGGCTTTGCGGGGACATCCAGACACAAACCATAACAGTTGGCTCACAGTTTGGGCAAACGGAACATTACACAGTGTTTGTGGAAATGTAGATAATTATAGTCCAGTCACAATGGGAATCAGTATGGAGGTTCCTCAAAACACTAGAAATAGAAGTACCGTTTGATCTGGCTCTGCCTCTACCTGGTATATTTTTCAAAGAATTAAAGACAGCATACTGTAGAGATACCTGTATACCATATTTATTGCTGCACAATTCACAATAGCAAAGCTGCAGAAACAGCCCAAGTACCCATCAACAGATGAATGAATACAGAAAATGTAATGTATAATGTATATATTTTTTCAGGCATAAAGAAGGATGAAAGTATGTCTTTTCAGGAAAATGTATGGAACATGTTAGATGCAATAAGCCAGACTCTGCCAGGTATGGTGGTGCACACCTATAGACCCAGCGTTCAAGATACTGAGGCAGGAGGATCCCCTCAAGTTCAAGGCCAGGCTGCACTACATAGTGAGTCCAGGCCAGCCTGAACTACATAACAAGACCTTGTCTCAAAACACAAATAAATATCAATGTCACATTTTCTCTTATTGTCAGGGAAAGAGAGAAGAAGAAGAAGAAAGATTATTACAGAATAAGAAGGAAATAGAGGGAAGGGCAGGGAAGATACTGAGAAGGCTACAAATGAGCAAAGTATGTTAAACACATAGACAAATAGGTCAAAACAAAATCCACTATTCTGTCTTACATGACCTAATTTTTTAAACTTTGAAGCTAAAAATAATTCACAAATGTGATCTACTATCCATATCTAATGTGCACAAGCCACTTTCCTATCCCATAGAATTATATTTATACAGGATTTGTGACAGTTATCAAGCTGGTCTTTTCTCATGATGATTGCTTATGGATTTCAAAGTTGATCTAAGTTTTAAACATTGTATGTTTGTCTCACTTTTCCTGAGGAATACACATTTTCACCACACTGTGGTCAAGAGTCCATCAGAGAAAGGCTAACTGGAGACACTTTTGGACATTATAAACAGAGTATAACTTTTCATTGTAAATAGATTAGCACATTTTTACTGTCCGTAATGTTTGGCCACTCAGTGAAGGGCTGCCTGATAAACAGTCACAGTGTGCTTATAATGTGCTTGGTTCAATAAACCAAGAGCAATTGTAGTAGTGAGCATGTCTTACCCATATCCCTGCAGGCACTAAAGGGCTTTTGTTGAACCCAGTCAGTGGTTACACAAATGGAAACCCTACACTTGCTTAAATATGTCCAGTGTGCTCATGAAATAGTGCTAGGAGAATATTCACTGTTGTCCTTTCCTTTGCATTTAAGAAATATCTCATAAGAATTTTAAATTCTAAAAAGAAAGAGATCTGGCAACTACAGTAGGGGAACTATTTTTTTGTGGGCATGAAAATCATCTGAAAAAGTTGTTTTGTAAAAGCCCTAGTTCCATAAATTTGGATTCAGCTGATGCAGGATAGACCTGGGAATTTAAATATTTAATAAGAACCTACAGATAACTCTGATAAAAAAAAATCTTCTCGTCCACAACTTGAAAAATTCAAGCAAGCTCAGAAATTGAGCCTGGCAGTTCTTGACCGAATACACACAAAATCCTCCTAGTTCTTGTGAACCTAATCACATCCCCAAGCCATTTTGCAGCCCCAAACCAATAGCTTCTGACCTGAAAGCCCACACTGAATAAAGAGGTGAGTCCACCAACAGTTCAAGCCAGCAAAGAAATGCCAGGAAGAGGAAAGATCAGTGTGAGTACGTGCATTCCTTAGCCTGGGATCCTGTTCAGCTTCTTGATAAGGCAAAGCAAGCGTGTGGGTAGCAGGGAGAAGTGTTCTAAGTGTTAGCTGAGTGAGAGGGGAAAAAACATTCCATTTAAGAAAGAGTTACTATTTAAAATGTTTGAAAAAGCATTCCAAAGCAGCACCTTTCATTAATACCAAGTTGGCAGATTCAGTTCCTTTGAGAATGATGTTATCAAACAACTTGCCAGAGACCTGCAGCCCTGTTGCCTCCAATCTGTGTCTGCACATTTTAACCTTCTTGGTGTTATCAGCAGAGGTGTTTATATGACAGGCTTTGATCATTGTGCACTGCTTCCTTCCTTGGTTCATCCACAGCCACCAGAACTGAGTGCTCAAAATTAACTTTAAAAAATTTAAAATCCCAGGTAGTAATAACTAGCCTACCTGTCATATCCAGCATATTTTTCAGGTCAGAGGCATTCAATGGTTCTGTAGCCTTTGAAGCTAGACAAGGCTAAAAGGGAGCTGGTTACACTGAATGACAGACGCACATACAACTGGCCAGGGGTAAAAAGAAATGCAGGGTCTCTGGAGAAGACTGGAGAGAAAACAGGGAGGTGCTCAGCTTCAGGGTATGGACAAGGGCCCCACACTGACTAAGCAGGCCACTGATGAACTCTTCCATCCGAGACAAGGAGGAATGGGTAACCACTATACTCAGAGGGTCAAGGTCCAGGGGAGTTGAAAAGATGGCAAGACAAACAAGAAAATCCTCAGCACAGGTCAGCTATTGGCATCCAGGAATCAGGTCGAGAGAGTCTCATGGTCTTTCTGCTGAATTTGGCAATGTTTCCCAAGCAGGGATCTCTGTGTTGCTGACTTTACAGCTCACCCACTGCATTGGTTGAGAAGGCAGATTCCTTTGACTGCTCCTGGAAGTGCTGAACGAAACCCTCTGAGGGTGAGGCTGAACTCCCCCACTGTTCCGAGTTCATCCATGAAGTCCAGAGCCCTGCTGTGTACTTGGCTCTTCTGACGTATTTCATCCAGTTCTCCTCCCCCATCTTCCTATCTCATTTCATGCAATGAGATCTTAGCATCTTCTTCTCAGTGCTTTCATCTATTTTCCTTGAAAACTCTTATTGGGTCTGGCAGAGCGGTGGTTCTCATGGGACAAAAGATGTTCACTAAATGACATTTTTAGACCTAAAGTTACAGGACAAAACATTATAGGTCAATGGTGGCATAATGTCTAAAAAGAAAACACCTAAGAAAATACCAAAGAACATAATTTTTTCCCAGACTAGCAAGATGTTACCATATTTGTCTCTTGGATTAATGTATCCTCTTTCCCCCAAGGAACTCCATGCTGTCCCATTAAGATAGCTGCAAAGGTAAATATCAAGGCACCCAAGGAGGGTATTACCCAATAGGAAGGAATCAGTCCAGTTCTTCTAACCCTCAGTAGAATATTATTCTATCTATTCAAAATCAGGTGTGGAAAATCAGAGAGAAGACTCAAAGAGCACCTCAGTGTTACTCTCTGTAATTGGAATAGAAAATGAGACCTGGAGCATTAGAGATGACAGACAACGTTTAGTGCCCATATATAGCTCATCCACCAGAGAAAGGCAACAAATAAGTATTGCAAAATACCTTGTGGAAGAAGGACGAGAATTAGTAACTGTAATTTCCCAAGTTGCTGTGTAAAGTGATGATAAAATTCCCAAGTCATATGTACTGAGTTTCCAGCTCATACACACACATCCCTGAGCAAGAACAGTAGCCAAGTCACATCTTATCACCAAAGAGAGGGACCGTTACTGGAAACACCATCAATCCCTACTTCCCTGTCTTCTGCACCCACTGTACCTGTGTGACACTGGAGTCTGCCCCAGAATAAACAAAACTGTACTCATCTATTCCAAAGGAGAACTTTACTTGCTCAGAAATGTGGAAGATTGCAAGTACTTTCATGTTAAAGTAACCTTGCGAGTCTTACAATGCTGTCATTCTTTAAGGAGTTCCTATTAAGTCTTAAATGCTTCAGAGATTAAAAGGGTATATTAATGTTATTAGAGACTTGAGATGAAATGCCATGCCTTGCAGGGTATCTTTGCACTTAATGAAAACATTTTCATCACATTCTGAGTCTATTATGCCAGATCTTCATTTCATAAGTTGTAAGATAGTCTTATTTTAATTAGAGGAGATACACCAAGTATATTAGAGTAATACAGTTAAATATGTTCATCAACTTTCTTCCTGTCAGTTCAAATACCTCCTTCAGAGTTTGGTATTCTGATGTGCTATCACAAGTGTAAGTAAAATGATGTGTACAAATTCTGAGTGATTTCTGGAGCTATAAAAGACTGAATGACTATTTTCCAAGGAGGATCCTGAAAGGTTGGTACTGACCAATATGGTAGCCACTGTCAAATATACTTGAGGTTGGCTACTTCACATTGAAATGTGTTGTAAGTATAAGGTATGTAATGGATTTCAAAGGTTTAATATAGAATATATATTCACAAAAAGTATACAATATCTAATTGGTAATTTATAAATTAATTTCATATTGAAATAACTACATCTAGACTATTTGACTTTAATTGAACTAAATTATTAAAATTAATTTCACCAACATTTGCTTTTTACTGTTTTAAATACGGTAACCAGGGAATGTTAAGTTTCATGTAATGCACATGAAATTTCTCCCGAACATAGCCGTTCTGTATCATCTCCCTAATATGTAAGAACAATCTTAATTGGCTGTGCTGTAAGGAGGAAACTAACTTACAACTGGTTCCTTCTAAAATCTCATTACCTTTCCTCACTGTTCCATTAGCTAAATTAAAAAATGGAAAATCCAGCCTTAGCAGCAGTCCACTAGGCAGATCTGTAGTGTGGGAGGATTTTGGAAGGTACCAAGGAAACATGAATCATGTGGTTCTCAGGAGCAAACTGAGAAACAAAGCTAGAAACATCTTATTTGAGACCAGTCTTTCATAGCAATGCTCTCAAAATCCAGACTTTCAAGAGGGACAAGGAAAGCTTTAGACTCTATTTTGTGGCTCTGTGATTCTTAAAAGAGAAAAGAAGCAAAAAGATTATTTATACATATATTTTTAAAAAATAAGAACCCATAGAGACTGCATTAAAACACCTTGTTGTAAGCCCAGGACAAATTGAATACCAACCAAAATAGGGCAGTTAAACAAAAGACATTCACAGCAAACTGATAGCATAAAACGACCACACAGCTATGTGTTAATGTAAAAGTTCTACCTCCAAAGAAAAGGAATGTAGAACAGATCAGAGCCAAATGAAAAACAAATGGTCCACGGTGAAATCAATAGAGAACACCATGAGGGTCTCCAAAGCAAAAACACAAGCCTCTTTAATACAGCAAAGTCAGGAAGCCACAAGAAAAGTAGAGGTCACTGGAGCTCGAAAGGTGATGGCAGAGAGAATCATTGATTTGCTTCAGTCTCTGCTAAGGAAGACTCGAGCGAGAGTTTCACTTCCATCCCACTCTAAAACGGGCAGGTCAAAGGTGTTACAACAAACAGTGGAAAACAGGATTTTCCTATAGTTAGCTCACAAACTAAATGTAAATAAAAGTCCCCAGGACCAGATGGCTTCCACCCCAGACTTCACAAGGAACTCAAGGCTGAAATATGGAACTGTTGGCCAAATATACAACCTAGAGTGATTCTCCACCATTGTGGGGCAAGCATGATTAGTCTGTGGTGACTCATGTTCCTAAGGGCTCAGGGCAGATTCCAAAAACACAATTGTCTCAGTCTGATTTCTTAAATGGAAGGCTACTTTAATTTTTTTCTGATTTAAATGAAATTTATTTTACATGACACAAAAACATAAAAGTTGTACATATTGATGGGCTACCATGTGACTTTTAGACATATGTCTTACAGACACATATGTACACACACACATCGTGTAATGTAATTTAAACATTAAATTAGGATAATCATGTCTACCTTTCCAAGCAACCATCATTTCTCTATGGTAGAAATACCCCAAGTCCTTCCCTCTAGCTTTTGAAAAATAGAAACATCACCATTAACTGCAGTACACTGCTGTGCAAAAGCAAATGAAAACTTCCTAGTTGTTGCCCATTGACTAACCTCTGCCTGCCCCTCTGACCTCCCTGCATGCCCAGTCTCTCGTGACCACTATCCTACATGCACCTTCTCTGAGATCAGCTGCTCACAGTTCGCATAAGAGTGAAATCGTGCAGTGCCTGTCATTCTGTTCCTGGCTTATTTTACTTAACATAATGAGCTCTGTTTCCATCTGTGGTGATGTGAATGACAAGGTGATTCACCATAATCAAGTGGGATTCATACCAGGGATACAATCAGTAAATAAGACATGACATATACAATTCAATAAACAAGACATGACACTTCAATACAGTGGACAAAAGCCATATATGATCCAGGTGCACTAGTACACACCTCTAATTCGGCACTCGGGAGACTGAGGCAGGAGGATTACAAGTTTGAGGCCAATTTAGAATACATAGGGAGACCTGGAGCAGGGTGGTGGGAAGAAAGAGCATATCCATAGATGAAGGGAAGTTATCTGATAAAATTCAACCCTTTATGATAAAACGATTAAGTTAGGCACACACATATCTTAACAAACAGGATATGTAATAAGACAGTGGCTAGCATAATAATAAATACAGAAAAGCCAAAAATTTTCTAAGATCTAGAAAAAGACAAAGATGCCCACTTTCTCCACTTATACATAGTACTAAAGTCTTAGCCAGAGCAAGCAATCCTGAAAAAGAAATAAAGACCATCAAAATTAAAGGGAAAAGGAAGTCAAACTACCACTATTTACAGATGATACTCTTTTCTTATATATAGAAAAAAATCACAAAATCTCACTATTAGAAAAACCTTTAGAACTAATAAATGAACAGAGTTTCAAAATACAAAATCAATACACAAAAATCAGTAGCACTGCTGTAGTAAATAGTGAATTATCTAATAGAAATCAGGAAGGCTACATTTAGAATGGTTATATAAAACAAAACACCTAGAATTAAATTTATCTTTTTAAAAATAAATAAATAAAAGCACAAAAACTTATTAACAAACAGACACAAATTAGCATAAAAATAGTACAATCACAACTGATCTACAGACAAGGTGACATGATCTCAACAGTGGTTATTGCTTTATCCATTGATATCTTTGAAGTGTATATATATGAACCCATATACAGACATGCAAAATTTGTCAGACAATTAATCCTCTCAACAACAGAAAAACACAAAAAACAAAAAAACCAAAGACAAAAAACAAAACAAACAAAAAAAAACCACCAATAGTTGCTGCTTTGCATATTGATATCTTCGAAGTGTGTGTTCAGGATAACACATACAGACATACAAGATTGATCAAATAACCCGTCATCAATTATTCCTTAGCATTAAGTGATATAATACAATAGTAGAACCACATTAGCCCTCCTGCATATATGTATATTCCTCTATACATACATACATTTTTGTCTCTTTCTTTTCTCCTTTCCCTCGTCCCATCTGTTCTTTGTTTTTGAACAGACTTCCTTCATGTCTCTTAGTTTATATTCCCACCCTAGGGTACTTACACCAGTGATACAATACGTTGCCTGCACATCTACCACTGATTTATTTCACTTATGAGTATGGACTCCAGTTTAGACCACTTGCCTACAAAGTCCCCAAAACTGTCTTTCTTTATAGCTGAATAATATTCCATTATATAAAAATGCCACAATTTTTTAATCCAGTCTTCTGTGGATGGACACTTGGGTTGCTTCCACATTTTAGCTATTACAAATTGCGCTGCTATAAACATGGGTGCACATATATCAGAGTGATATGATGTTTTCAGATCTT